>VDFB02048528.1:0-21256 GCA_007258455.2 Sequoia sempervirens
TATGACTTCATATCTTATCCATACCTTGGCAAAGAGACAACAATTTCATGGACTACAAATAGTTCATGTCATGGTACATGGACAATAGAAGGTTTGTGAGTACTATCCTCAACTAGAGCTAAAGGATATTTTGCTAAAAGGTTTTCAATAAAAGGCCCATAATGAACTATATAGGTTTTGGAGTTATTACATCCAATTTCCTACCTTTTCATACATTAGGGTAGGAGGATGTGATAAGGACACATATGATGGGTCCAAATATTAGCTTATTTTTTGTTACTTTCATGCATACTTTCAAACACTTTTAGATATACCTTCTAGACAATACTCCTATCTTATGCTATCTTTTCATAGTTATTATGCAACCTTGGACCTAAATTATAATGATGGAAATATGGATATGACATAATAGTAAATTGCATGGTTTATATGAGAGAATGCATGAAATGAGGATGGAATTCTATGTTTTAATTATGATAGTTAGTCTTGTGCACATGTTTTGTGAATTAACTTTTTTGCAGCTAAGGAGAAACTATATCACATAGCAATTGAAAGCTGTAACCCGCAGCAAAAGGAAAGCTGGAACAACAAAACAAGGGAATTTCAGATTAAGCTGAAATGCAATAACTATTGTTGAAGACACCTGATGGAGATTGAACATGCATCATTATAACAAGTTAATAAGCGTTGGAAAAGGACTCCTTTACTGATAGGATTTTGACAAATGTTTGTGTGTTTTACATGCAATCTTGTTTTATAAAGTTTCAGTCCTATTAGGATTCTTCTTTCTTTTCAATTATGGTTTGAACAATTCAATCAACAATGCCTTGACTAAAGAATAGTAGAATTCCCTACACACAGTGCTACAAACACACTCAATAGCATATGCATGGGATTACCATGATATGAAAGGCATAGATTCTGACTTATCTATGCACAAGATTTATATCAATGATGGTTATAGACCCATTCAACAGCCTCAGAGACGTATGAACCCTGCTTTAAGAGACATAACCAAAGTTGAACTTCAAAAGCTTCTTGATGCAGGTTTTATCTATCCTATATCTAACAGTGAATGGGTCTCACCTTTGGTAATTGTTCTTAAGAAAGGTGGAAAATGGAGAGTTTGTGTAGATTACGGAGAACTGAATACAACCACTAGGAAAGACCATTTTCCATTGCCCTTCATAGATTAAGTACTTGATTGCTTAGCTGGGAAAAAGTATTTTTCATTCCTAGACGGTTTCAGAGGTTATAATCAGATAAAAATTGCTCCAAAAGATTGCTCCAAAAGATCAAGACAAAACTACATTCACATGTCCTTAGGGCATTTATGCCTAGTCTATCCTGCCATTTGGTTTATGCAACACTCCAACTACCTTTTAAAGGGAAGTGCTCAACATTTTTTTTATTACACTCATGAATGTATGGAGATATACATGGATGATTTCACCACATATGGAGAGACTTATGAGGAAGCCCTCAACAATCTGGAAAAGGTATTGCAAAGGTGTAAAGAACACAACCTGTCACTCAGCAATGAAAAGTGCTTTATAATGATGACACATGGAATTGTTTTAGGGCACTTTATATCTAGTGGAGGGATTCAGGTTGATCGACACAAAATAGAAATTATTTCTACATTACCTATTCCACAAAAGCAAAGAGATATTAGAAGTTTCCTTGGCCATGTAGATTACTACAGGAGGTTTATTAAAGACTTTAGTAAGATTGTTGCACCATTGTTTATTTTGTTAAGGACATAGAATTTGAGTGGACATCAAAGTGCCAACACTCATTTGAAGAACTGAAGAAAGTCTTGACTCAAGTACCTATTTTGAGGGGCCCTAATTGGACCTTACCTTTTCATATACATACAAATGATTCAAATTTTGCCATTGGAGCAGTTTTGGGTCAAAAAGAGGGTAATAAAGAATATGCAATATACTACATTAGTAAGAATCTACAAGAAGTAGAGTTGTGTAAGATTCGAAAATGCCAAATGGCTAAGACCAAATAGCAACCACTCTACCTAAGATCTAAGCCAAAATCCCAAATCTAAACAAGAGAGTACAAATGATAAAAGAGAGCAAACAAGAATGAAAACATAAGACAAACTCCCCTGTCAAAGTTGCTTCATCTCCCTTCCTTCTCATCCATTCTTTTTCAAGTTGCAAAACTTTGCCCTTAGATTTTGAAGTGTTGGAATACCTGCAAATGACAATGACAAGATATTAAGAACTTTGGAGAAATGTGGTTGTAAAGACAAAATGGAAGAGAAGACCTTTTATAGAAAAGATTTTGAACGGACGCACAAGATCGATCTTCTAGAAAGATGCCAAGATCAACGGTGGAGGATTCATGCACCCAAAAGTAGTGGGTTAGGGATGGCCAAGGATAGATAGTCAAGATTGAAAGAAGACTAGAGAGAATCAATGATCAAGATTTGAAATGAGAAAGAGGAAGGAAAGTAGTGGACCAAATTAAATAATAATTTTTAATTGAAGAAGGGAATCTTGACAATTAAATCATATTATTATTCAATTTGGAAGAGAAAGTCAAGGAATAAAATAGATTATTTAATTCATGGAAGGCATCTTTGACCATATTTTAAATTCGGTAAAAGATATGGAGGAATAAATAATCATTTTAGGTTATTTATTTATGGAGAAAGCGAGAATGAATATTTAATTTAAAAGTTATTATGCAACTATTTAAATTAAATATAAAGGCAAATGAAGAAAGAGGAATCAAATAATTAAGTCAAATTAATTTTTTAATATAGGAAAGGTTGTAAGAGGGAGTTAAATAATTTTAATAATTATTTAACTATAGAAGGACAAAAAGGATCAATGAAAAGATAAATAATTAGGAATAATTATTTAGCTATAGACAAATAATGAAGAGAAAATAATTAAATAAATAATAATTTATTTAATTATAGAAGGAAAGAGTGTTAGTGACGCAATTAAATAAATTTGATCAGAGAAGAATAAAGATCAAGAAATGAATTAATTAAATAATTAAAATTGTTTAATTAATAGATAAATGTGATAAAAGTAATTATGCAAGGAAGAAGACCAAGACAATGGAAAAATGATGCTCGTAGACCAAGACATTTTCCAGTGTCTACATTTTGCCCCTCTTTGACATAATGTGATTTGAGCATTATGTCAAAGAATAATTAAGAAAATATTTTTCAAATCATGCCCCAGCGTGCCCTAGTGAAGGTGGGATAGACCTTTGCCCCCTCAAAAAAAAATTCAAAATTTTAAAATATTTCAGAAATTATTTTGAAAAGCCACTATAGATCTAATTAAGTGTTCTTTGTTACAAGTTCTAAAGCTACATAATTACCTCCATTTTCAACATTTGGTATCAGAGCTAACGGTTGGGGTAGAGTTTGGGACGCCTTTCTCTTAAAAGTTTGAATGTTTTTTGGCTATAGTGGGAGCTTTTACTATTGTGTTATTGCTGATTTTGGAAAATAAGTTTGTTATAATGAGTTCTAATTCTCGATTAGATATTGAAAGATTCAATGGATCTAATTATGAGATGTGGAAACTAAAAATGGAGGATCTCCTTGAAGAGAGAGATCAGTGGTTAGCTGTTGGTAATGAGACAAAGTCACCTACAACGATGTCAAATGAGGATTGGGCTAAGCTTGATAAGAAGGAAAGAGGGACCATAAGATTATGTCTTGTTGATGTTGTTCTCTTGAATGTTTCAAAGAAACTACTGCATATAAATTGTGGAAGAGAATAGGTGATATTTATCAAACTAAAAGTCTTACTAATAAGTTGTATCTGAAAACACAATTGTATTCTTTAAAGATGAAAGATGGTGATTCTGTTGCAAATCATTTGAATGCTTTTAATTTGATTCTAAGTCGGTTAGCATTTGTAGATGTAAGCTAGAGGATGAAGATAAATGCATTTTGTTACTTTATTCTTTACCAGAATCTTGGGAAAATCTAATTGTTGCTATCAGTGGTAGTGGTGCAAATCTGAAGATGGACAATATAATTCCTACTCTCCTATCAGAGGAGATGAGGAGGAAGTCTAAAACGAAAATCCAAGATGCCTTGTTTGTAAAAGGTAGGCCTGAGAAAAAGGAACCTAAGGGAGATAAGGAAAGGAAGGGTAAGTCTAAAGGATGGAGTAAGGTAAAGTGTTGGAACTGTGGGAAATCGAGACATGTGAAGAAGGATTGTAAGAACAAGAAAAAGAGTTATGATTCTTCTATAAAGGAATCCTCAGATGATAGTAATTATGCATTGAAAATTTCATGTAAAAATGTTAATGATGACTCTTTGCTTGATGTTAAAGAGTGATCTTCATGAAGAAGATGGTAGTCATGATGCCATGTGTAGCTCGTACCATAGTTCAGTGGGAGTTGTTGGCAATGGCATGGATGCATCATTGGTAAGGTTATCATCATGTAATTGGGGATATGTTTTTTCTTGGTTTAGAGTGGTTGCTATTATGTCATGGTTTACTCTTGATACACGTTTATAGTTTAGCATGGTAATTGTTCTCTTGAGACTAGGATGTTTATGTATGTTATGATGCATGTGATCTCCTTGGAGGAGATGGTTAGATCATGTTGTCATGTTTATGTTCCTGATTCATAATTGGAGCTTTGACATTGATCTTGTGTAGTTCTCTTATGTATTGGGTACATTAATCATTTGCTTGATTACTTCATGATAGTGCTATGTTGCATTTGGAGTTTGGCATGGATTGGTTGGTTACAAGCCCTCATGGATACTTGGAAAAATAGGTGAGGCTTGAGTTCTCTTATGGTAAGAGATATATGTTGGAATGGTTACTTGTAAGAAAATCTTTTTCAACAGTAAAGACTGAGAAGTCTAAAGCTTGGTTGGACATGAGTTCAACACACTCGATGGTTTCACATGCCTCCAAAGAGGCAGTTTGGTTATAGAGACTTGGCAAAGGTATTGGTTTTAATTGCAAGTAAGTTAAACTTGAATGTGATAGTCAGAGTGCTATTTTTTTAGCCAAAAATCCTATGTATCATGCTCGTACTAAGCATGTTGATGTTCAGTATCACTTTGTGCGAGAAATGGTTGAGAGTGGGAAGTTATTAATTGAGAAAGTTGAAACTTTGATTAATGTTGTAGATTATCTTACGAAACTAGTTCCTACAGATAAGTTCTCTTGGTTTTGAGTATTAATCATTTGCTTGGAGCTCCATGATTATGCAGGTTGCATTTGAAGTTGACATGGATTGATTAGTTGGTGCAGGAAGGCCTTGGGCCTTGAGTCCTATACTTGATTTATAATGATGATTTCTTGTTTAGAATAATTGCAATGTATAATGTCAAGTGGGAGAATGTTGGGAATAGGATGTCATTTAATTGCAATCCTAAATATTATTTCATGTATCTCCTAAGTCCTTGGAAAGTGTTCCCCAACACTAGGATTAGAAAGAGATTAAATTTGAATGAAATGAACATGTAAATTGACATTTGCAATTAATTCTAAATGATATGAACATGTGGGGATGCCCAAGAAGAGCTCCTACAAAATAGGAGTACATGGGGCACCCACATGGAAGGTGGAACTCACCTTGAGTTAAGTTAACTATTTGGAGAATGATAACACTTTAGTAATGCATGTAAAGATCCTAGAAGTTAGGGATTGATGTTTACATGCATGGAGTTCAGTTTAGTTCAATTTAGTTCAGCTCAGTTCAATTCAATTCAGTTATAGTTCAGTTATCTTCAATTGCATGTAGTTAGTTTCAATTGAATGGTAGTTGACTTCAGTTGACTTGGAATGCATGACTAATGACTTGAGTTGCATGACAGATAATAGATGATACATTCAGTTAAGTGGGGATGATCAATCATGCATGATATTTGCATGAATTGATGGAGAGATATGTTTTAGTTAATAGAGATTGACTTGGACCCACCTTGGGCGCCCAAGTTGGCATCTTGGAGTTAACACTTCTATATGATAAGATATTGTATAAGGCTGAGTTAAGTGGGCCCATTCTTGGGCGCCAAATTTAAGGAGAAGCTTACAAGATATCTTTGTAATCAACATTGAGTTAGGACTTCAGTTTTGCACACCCAAATTGGTGAAGGACTTGGTTTGACATTGTTTTTCATGGAAGAACTCTACTTGCACAAGAATGGCGTAGATATTTGTGAGGACCTTTATCCTCTTGTTGTCAACTCTTTGGAGTTTACAATGTTCACAACTGTCTATTTATTGCAGCAAGTTGAAGAGAGTTCTACCAAAGTTTATTGTAGGTTGTGAAGAAGAATTGTTGAAGGAAAAAGAGGCATCTCAAGCAAGGATTGATAAAGAATTATTGTAATCTTTTTCTAAGGTTAAATAATACAACCACTATTGATTCTGGTGGTGGATTTTTTTCCCAAAATGGTTTCGCCATAGTATATGTTGTGTCACTTCTATCTTTTGGTCTTATTCTTCTACAATCTTATGTCTCTTTCTACAAATGGTAAAATGAATCTAAAAAGATAATCATCTAAAAAGAATTTGTAACAAAGATAACTATTTTAGATCTACAGTATAATAGCTTTACAAGTTTTAAAGCTATATAATTACCTCCATTTTCAACAGGGCCTTCAGGATGATTGCGGAAAGGAAAGGCGAGAGTGCGAAGAAGGTGGATGTTAGTACAAAGAAGACAAATATTAACGTGGAGTTAGTCAAATGAAAAGGGATGGACATTCTTGCTTAACAGATGTCAACTTGCATGTTTATCATCATTGGGCGTCAAAATTGTTGCAAATGGACCACAAACACCAGGGTATGACATAGACCAAGGTGTGCAAGGTTACCATTTGTGAGAGACAAGTAGTCAAAAGATAAGGGGTGCCCCGACTCATACTAAGGACCCAATTGTCCCCATATTTTTGCCAAGACAAACTACAAACAACAAAAAAAGAAAAAGATATCATGATCCATCATCACTCTAAATCCTTGACAGGACATCCTCGAGGTGGCTAGTAACATGATCAAAGACAAGCCAAAAAAATGACAAATTCAGACCAACAAAGTTAAATAATTATTTGCTCTTCATTATTCGTCTATAGTTAAATAATTATTCCTAATCATTTTATCTATTCATTAATCATTTTTGTCCTTCTATAGTTAAATAATTATTAAAATTATTTAACTCCCTCTTACAACCTTTCCTATATTAAATAATTAATTTGACTTATAATTATTTAATTCCTCTTTCTTCATTTTCCTCTATATTTAATTTAAATAGTTGCATAATAACTTTTAAATTAAATATTCATTCTCCCTTTCTCCATAAATAAATAACCTAAAATGATTATTTATTCCTCCATATCTTTTACCAAATTTAAAATATGGTCAAAGATGTCTTCCATGAATTAAATAATCTATTTTATTCCTCCACTTTCTCTCCCAAATTAAATAATAATATGATTTAATTGTCAAGATTCCCTTCTTCAATTAAAAATTATTATTTAATGGCCCACACGCTCTCCCAAATTTTTCCCTCGTCTTTCTCATTTCAAATCTTGATCATTGATTCTCCCTTGTCTTCTTTCAATCTTGACCGTCTATCATTAGCCGTCCCTAACCCACTAATTTTTTATCCATGAATCCTCCACCATTGATCTTGGCATCTTTCTAGAAGATTCATCTTGTCCATCCATTCGAAATATTTTCTATAAAAGAAGTTCTTCTCTTCCATCTTGTCTTTACAACCACATTTAAAATTTTAGAGATAAAATTTTCAAAATAGAATAGGGGCCAATAATATCCTGTCACTAGCTCATTTGACTACAAAATATGACGAAAATTTCCGACGAAAGATGTATAATTTGATGTATTGTCGGGTACTTGTTATATTTAATGTCTAATTTTCAATTTTTTTAAATTTTATCCCCGACGTTCGTCGAAATTTTGACGAACCTAGTTTCGTCGAAATTTCAACGAACCGTTTCGTCGAAATTTCAACGAACCGTTTCGTCAAAATTTCGACAAACATGGAAAATCAGAAAAAAAAATCAAATTATGGCCGACATAAATAAAAGTGATTTCGCCTATTTATTGCGACAGTGTTTTGCTATACTTGTGAATTTTCTCTACTTGCAAATTTGCTCTACTTGCGACAGTTTGTGGAGAACTAAGGATGTTTTTCTTGTGCAAAAATAGAAAAAATTCAAGAAGATATCGCCAGGTTGAGGGTAGTCATTGTCTTTTTCCAAAATTCATTTGTGAAGTCATATTTGTACTTCCAGGTTTGAAAATCATATTTTAAAGCAACATCTCATCAAATTTCATTTTTAGACTTGTGCATTTTGAGAATTTCATTTCTAGATTTTGTTGTGCAAGTTCAATATTCTAATTTTAGGAGTCTAACGGTTGGAAATCATAGTAAAATCAGAATTTAATAAGTTATGGAATTAGCATTCTAAAGTGTTTTTTGGGTTCATTAACTTCAGACTATCTTCTCTTTTGCAGGGGTGGTTGCATGCCGAATTTTTTTGGTACAAAATATCATAATTATTAGATTTTGTTACCTGTCTATGATTAAAAATTATTAGAGTTTGAGTTTGATATTTTTTTAAGATCTAAATATTCAAGCTTGGTAAAGAAAAACCATGTCAGATAATATTAGTGTAGAACAAAATGAACAGAAAATTGCTAGAATGTGGGCTAGATTGAAAAGAAAGGGTGATGGGAAATGTTATTGTCCTTGCAATAATTGCAAGGGCTTAAAGACGAGAAGACTTTTAATCACAACAGCTGAGAAACATTGTAGGAAGCATGGTCACGTTGAAGGGGGGCATGATTATCATTCATTGGTAAGTTGTTCATTATATGTCTTTATATTGATTGAATTTGTAAATGTTTATATCGTTTTAACATTTCTATATATATAAAAAATCACTTGATCATGATCATGGTTTATTTGTGTCGATCATTATTATAAAGGTGGGGCGCCCTAGGGCACAAAATATATCTGGATTATCACGCCCCGAAGAATGTGGTTTTGCAAGCGGAGGAACATGGAGCTATGAATATTGAAGATGAAGTTAATGATCCTATGGAAGAAGATGATCATGCACTAGAAAACATAGTTGAAGATGGTGGTACAAATACATTGATCCATGACACATTTAGTGGCGCAATTGATCATGATGATCGAGATGAATTTGATGATGTTCATGATTTACCTGTACTTGAGAAGGCACACGAGCCCCTTTATGAAGGCTCCAAAACAACTCTTCTCTCTGCTATATTGTTGTTGGTGAACTTAAAGGTTATGAATGGTTTATCCAACATAGCAATGTCACGGATGTTAAGGTATGTCATATATGTCATCTTTTTTCATCTATTTTAATTGTTGTTAGTTCATCATTAGTAAATAAAGGATGAAATATGTACCATTAATATTCTTTATATTAACAAATTATTTTTTGTTGTAGATTGATTGGTGAATTTTTGTTACCACCATCAAATATTTTACCTCGCTCACACCAAGATTTATCTGCCATTATGAAAGATATTGGAATGGAGTATCAAGCAATAGATGTATGTCCCAATGATCATATTATATATCATAAACAATATGAATTTGCAACAGAATGCCCAAAATGTCATATCAGTAGATATCAAATAGATCAACTAACAAAAAAGGTGTCTCGCAAGGTTCTTCATTACATTCACATTATTCCACGTATGCAACAATTATTTAGGTGTGAAAGCTTAGCACAATTTATGGATTACCATGCACAAAATAGAAGTGGAGATGACATTCGTCGAATGCCTGTGGATGGTTCTGCATTTAAGGACATGGAGGAAAAATGGCCACACTTTAAAGAAGAACCTCGTAATCTCAGGCTTTCATTGGCAGTGGACGGTGTGAATCCATTTGGAGAGTTGAGATCTATTTAGTCGGTGTGGCCTATTTTTGTTATCAACAATAACATTCCTCCACGAATGTCAATAAAGAGGGAGCACATAATGTTGGCAATGATTGTCCTAAGTATTTGTTTACATCAATTTTTTTTTAACATAGTAGCATCTCATTTGTCTTATTTGTTGCATAATGACTTATATTTTTTTCATTTAATAGTCATGTACATTAATTTATATATATTGTAGTAAAATGGTTATAATAATTATGTAATGTTTATGTTCATTCAACTAGGTAAGTACCAAGTTAAAAATATGAATGTATATATCGAGCCTCTTATCGATGAGTTACTAAAGTTATGGAATGGCGTGGTGTATGGCGTCTCTAGACCAATAGGACAAAGACAATTTCAATTCCATGCAATGCTTGTATGGACAATTCATGATGCCCCAGGGCTAACACATTTTTGTGGTATGTTATAACGTTACTGCACTTTAACATTTAATTTTATGAAGTAGATATCATGCATGTTTTTAAATAATCTATTCATTATATATAATTATAAAAATTGACATATTTAATCCAATTATATATGATCTTGCAGGTCTTCAAACAAAGGGAAAATTTGCATGTCCAATTTGTGGTCCAAAGATGAAATCTCGTCGTTCAACAAGTTTAGGAAAGCAGGTGTTTGATGAGTATAGGCACTTCCTCCATAGAAATCATAAGTATTGAGCTACTGAAAAACATCTTTTCAATGGGAAAGAAGAGACTACATCAAAACCACGAAGAATGACACCTTGCCTATGGAAGTTGGAATATAATAGAATTAATCGTCAAGGTTATACATCAGATCAAATTGTTTATCTATCATATATGATATGTTTGGAATTTATATTTTTATATTGTTTTTTGTTTGCTCGTGTTGTAATTGACAATGATTGTCGTTGTTAATTTGTTTAACTTATATGCTTCATGAAGGTCGTCAAGGCATTAATGGTCAGCTTCCACAGGGAATGAAAAGTTATCCCAGACAACTTAGTAGGTTGCCCTATGAGCAACTACAAATTGTGCATTTGTTTGATACAATTCATATCAGAAAGAATATAACAGAAACGCTATGGAAAATATTGGATGGAAGGCATGACAAAGAAAAAATTGTCAAAATTTGTAGTGACATTTAAGAAGCCAATCATGCAATGAAAAATGTCATTCAATTAAATAGCGATGGAGACCAAATTAATATAAGTGCCCTTCCTTGGTTATTAACGGAGCAGCAAAGCAATGCTATAAAAGAAGTCATACGAAAAATTTGATTTCCCACAGGATTTGTTGCGAACATAAACAATATCATAACAAAGAAAGGTGAATTTGGGTCAGGGATGAAAATGGATGATTGGAATACCTTCATTAAGGTAATTATTATGGTATATTATATATATATTTGTATATTGCATGTACTTTTCAGTGTATTATGTTTACTACTTTTGGAAAAATAATGAAAAGATCATTTTATAATTGTTGCAATATGTTCTACCTCTATCTCTACCAGACAAACCCTTGATGGTCTTAGACACCCATTTTGGTGTTATTAAACATACTTCAAGGGAAAGTACAAGTCTTTTGGACCAAATCACCAAAATCACCCTTTCTAGGTTGTGTTGATTAGGCTGATTAGGCCTATTTTACAAAGAAACTAGTCTTTAAACTTGTCATATGCCCATGAAATCTTGGGGAAGCAATTTTTATTTCTCCAAACATCCAAATCCACAAAAAGACTCCACTTGTACGACCAGATTCTTGCCAAACCCAAAAAACCCTGTTTTAGGCCAAAATCATGAGGGTTTATTCAATCTCGTACTTCCACGACCTCCTAGACCTCAAAAACAACTCAAAAACAACCCATTAGGTCTGCACATGGGTAAAAATTCATAAAATCAGATCTCCCATACATATTTTGTTGAAACGTAGGCTTGAACCTCTCATTTCACATGTTTTTCCTCACAAAACTCTTGAGGACAGCAGTTCTACCTTCTTAATTTCCCGTCCTATGATGGTTTACAATGATCACTTTATGCCTTTTAAAGGCCTCTACACCTCAACTACCGAACAACCACCTCTACAATTGACTTTTTAATCTTTTATGATCACATGAAACATAAAACACACTAATTTCAAGGTTGTTAACATCAATATTGAAATGTTTTAATTTTTTGAATTTGTTAACATTGTTTATGAATTTCAAATTTTTTTATACTTGGTCGAGAGTGGGATGCACTACATTTGTACATCGCAAACAATCTTGATTGGATGACGGTATGGATTGAACGATGTCAACAATCTCGTCGTGCATTAACATGGGAAGGTGTGGCTTCATTAGTTAAAGAAGCTCATCGTAATGGAGATTCCAATGTTACACAAAGGGAAATTGATTTAGCATATGGTTTAAGAGATAAACAGGTACATATAAATATATTAATCACCCATATTATTTAATTATTTTCAATTATATTGATGTATATATATGTTGAGATTGTTTTCTTTGCATACATTTAGCCAAGAATAAATATGTTTATCAACTGACGATATTGCAATAATTTTTACATGTTTGACATATTGCAGGTGAAAACCACAAGGCTATGTGGTGCAATGGTCGTAAATTTTGAATCAAAAAGTTGGATGACACGAAGAAAACTTGTGATTCTGGGATAACTGCAGTATTTTAGGTGACTAATGTTTCATCTAGAAGCATACATCGAAGTCTCAGAAAATTGATACTATGGGATTTTGGATGATATACTTGAGTGACTTTAAGTCTTTCAAATTAGTTATATTGGTTGTCCTATGGTACATGCTACGATTGAATGAAAATGATCCACGAGAGAACTATTATTGAACATGATAATGGATTTACCATGGTTAATACAAGGTCGATCGAGCGAGCTGGAAATGAGCCCTATGTTCTTCCAAGCCAATGTGAGAAGGTATTTTACTCAGAGGTTCCAGTTAAACTGGGTTGGTCATTTGTTATTAGACATGATCCAAGAGGAAGGCCGGTAAAGTATAATGTGGTGGAAGAAGATACCGAAGAACTAGAAGATGATGTTAATGATGATCAGGATCAACAATTAGTTGATGATGTGCCTGATGAAGATGTCGAAGAGGAGGAACTAGATCATGATGATTTAGGAGTTAATGTTTATGAAGATGATATCTGTGTGGATGATGACATTATTGAAACTGATATCAATGACGATGATGATGATATGACCAATCCTTACAATGTCAAATCTGGATCGGATGATATGTCAGACAAAGAATTTGATGAAGAAGAAGATCAATGACATTGAAATGTATGAGTTATGTGATTGTATTATCTATTTGATATTCATTTCTTGATAGAATTATATTTGACTTATGTGGTTACATAATTAATTCATGATGTTTTTAATTTTTATGCCATTACATAATTAATTCATGATGTATTTTTAATGTTTAATTTTAATTCATGATGTTACAACTATTGTAGTTCTCCTAGAAATTTCCATATGATCATAATGAATAGTGTTTTGGGAAATTTCATGAAAGATGACACATTGATCGTAGTAGTGAAATAATTGCAAAGTCGTTCAAATTTTTTAGACCAATCACCCTTCACAATATTATTTTTAGGATCATCTCCAATTTGATTACTAGGACACATAAGGTTGGATTTTATTGGCTTATCTTGGAGGAACATTGTGGCTTTGTGTAATGTGAGCAAATTTTGGATGGGGTACTTGTTATTGCTAAGGTGGATCACTCATTTCTGCGAAGGCCATACACTTGTGATTGGGTCAAGTGTTCTTTTCTTTAGAAAATTCCTATTGCCTTTTTGATAGGTTATGATTTGATTAGATGGGTTATGAAGCACTTATTTCAAGTAATTTATGTATATTTTAATTTGTAATTTATTAAATTCAAACACATCCAAAATTATGTCCATTGCTTTAATTAATTATTACGTTATTTAATTATTAACTCAAATGGCACCTCCAATTTAACTATATATATCTAATTCAATATATCTAAAGTGTTGAACATTTTTAGATCAAATTTAGTAATTAACTCAAACAACTTTTCCAATTGAACTAACATCTTTTAAGATATTGAACAAATATGATTTATGAAAGAAGTATATTGGCATGAAATTAAATATGACTTGTATTCCAATGTAAAAACTACAAAGAATGGAAACAATTCTTTCAACACATAAACTATTATGTAGTAGTCAATTAAAATGAAAAAGCTTACTCTATATTAGTTAGGATACACAACTAAGAAAATTATCTAAATAGTTTAATAATTTCAAAAACACAAACAATATTAGGTAGATAATCAAAAATCTTTCATTTCTACAGTGACTTATTTATCCTAGGGAAACTAAGTATATAGTATACAAAGAAAATGAAGAAACCCACAACTACCCCTATTTTGAAGGAGTTTAGTTTTCTCCCCTTCCTGATCTCCCTAATATTGTCTAATTATTTTAAAGAGACCAAGGTTAATAACACAACTTTATTCAACCCACTAAATATCTTGGTTAATGAAACTTGAAAGAAGCAACAAAACAATTGCTACATTTGGCATTTCGTGTGGAATGAAGAGTGGTGACAATAATCTACTTATAGTTTAATAAAACACTATTTTTAGAAGGCTTGAAATTAGAGAGATAGAGAAGAGGGTGAGAGAGGGAGAGATAGGTTGAAGAAGAGGAGAGAGAAGAGATGAAGATAGATAGGACGTAGAAAAGGGAGAGAAAGAAGAGGGGGAGACTAGGGAAAGTGATATGTAGAAAGGGGGAGATAGCTCAATAAATATAGAGGGAGAGGGAGAGACATAGAAAGGGGGTGATATAGAGAGATAGAGGGGGATGGTGAGAGAGAGATAGAGATATATGGGAAGAGAAATAGAGATGGAGATATATGGGAAGAGAAAGGAAGAGAGGTGGAGATAGAGAATCGATGGATAGGGGGGATAGGGAGGGGGAGATGGTGAGAGATAGAGAGAGGGCCGAGAGATAGTTGAGAGGGCGAGAGGGAGAGTGATATGTACAAAGGGAGAGAGAGAGAGAAGAAGATAGGGGAGAGAGGGAGAGATAGCTCAATATATATAGAGGTCGGAGAGGGAGAGACATAGAAATGGGGTGGTATAGAGAGATAGAGGGGGATGGTGAGAGAGAGATATATATATATATATATGGGAAGAGAAAGAGAGATGGTGATAGATGGGAAGAAAAAGAGAGATGGAGATATATGGGAAGAGAAAGGAAGAGAGGTGGAGATAGAGAGTCGATGGATAGGGGGATAGGGAGGGAGAGATGGTGAGAGATAGAGAGGGGGTCGGGAGATAGCTGAGAGGGGGAGGGAGAGAAAGGGATATTGATAGAGCAGGAGGAGATGAGAGGGAGAGAGGGAGGTAGCTCAATATATATAAGAATTGAGAGGGAGGAAACATAGAGTAGGGTGTTATAGAGATAAGGGGATGGTGAGAGAGATATATATGTAGGAGAGAAGGGGAGTATGGAGATATGGGAGAAAAGAGATGGGATATAGCATAGGAGAGAGAGAGGTGGAGATGGGAGTCAATGGATGGGGGGATAGGGAGGAGAGATGGTGAGATGAGAGGGGTCAGGAGATGGTGAGAGGGAGGGAAAGGGATATTGATGGGGTAGAGGGAGGAGATAGAAGGGGAGAGGGAGATAGGTTGAAGAGGAAGAAAGAGAAGAGATGGAGATAGATAGGTAGAAAAGGGAGAGAAAGAAGAGGGGGAGAGGGAGAAGAAGATTGGGGAGAGGGAGAGATAGCTCAATATATATAGAGGGAGAGGGAGAGACATAGAAAGGGGGTGATCTAGAGAGATAGAGGGGGATGGTGAGAGAGAGAGATAGAGATATATGGGAAGAGAAAGAGAGATATATGGGAAGAGAAGAGATGGAGATATATGGGAAGAGAGAGAAAAGGAAGGGTGGAATGAAATTGATGGATAGGGGGTGGGAGGAGATGGTGAGAGATAGAGGGGCGGAGATAGCTGGGGAGGAGGAGAAGGATATTGATAGGTAGAGGAGGAGAGATAGAAGAGGGGGAGAGAGGGAGAGATAGGTTGAAGAGAAAGGAAGACAAGAGATGGAGATAGATAGGTAGAAAAGGGAGAGAAAGAAGAGGGGGAGAGGGAGAGCGATACATAGAAAGGGAGAGAGAAGAAGATAGGGGAGAGAGGGAGAGATAGCTCAATAGATATAGAGGGAGAGGGAGAGACATAGAAAGGGGGTGATATAGAGAGAGATAGAGGGGGATGGTGAGAGAGAGAGAGAGATAGAGATATATGGGAAGAGAAAGAGAGATGGAGATATATGGGAAGAGAAAGGAAGAGAGGTGGAGATAGAGTCGATGGATAGGGGGGATAGGGAGGGAGAGATGGTGAGAGATAGAGAGGGGGAGATAGAGAGGGGAGGGAGAGAAAGGGATATAGATGATGCAGGAGGAGATAGAAGAGGGAGAGGAGATAGGGGGAGAGGAGAGATAGCTCAATAGATGAGGGAAGAGGGGTAAGCATAGATAGTGAGGAGATATAGAGATAATTATTAATTATATTATAATAATTATAATATTATATTAATATAATATGATAATATTATTTTAATATTATATAGTAAATATATTAATATTATATTAATATATATTATAATAATTATACATGGTGCCACAATTTTCATTTTAATTGACATAATCTAAAAACCTAGCTCATCAAATTGGAGAAGTGAGTCGTGCGCTAGCGGAGGAAAGGTTGTAGGAAGCCACGGATTGAGCTTGCTTGGCTGCAAAAATTACAATTTTTGTGATTTGTTTTGCCGTGAAGGCCTCTGCATCTCGTCTGTCACCAAAATGGTCTATATATTTCATCTGAAATTTATAAATCAGAGTGCTATAGGGAATTTTTTATTTCATTTGGTTTGTGAATATTACTCTTTGTGATTGTATTTTGTATATTTGTCTTCAATGCCGATGGGACAAACCATAACTCAGTGCTTTCAATCACTTTGCAACTCCATTATTTGTGACTTTGTTGTTTGCTTTTGAGAATCACAAGTTGGAATGCATGTTTGTTGTTTCCAAGTGAGAATCACAGTTCACTGCCTTGTCTATGCTATGATATTTGGGCCCCAAACTAGACATCATCCTTTTTCACAATCACACAAGCTACCCTATTGCAAGGAGAACACATAGAATCACTAATAATGGGAGCCCATACTAGCCCAGCTAGAATATTTGCACCATCTTTCCCCAAATATGATTAGTGAAAAAAGTTAGACTCTCTCCAAACAAATTTAAGAGTACATTCTAGCTCAAATATCATAGCTTTAGTTTCTTGAAAGAGAAAGCAATCCATTTTCAGCCTATTATTGTAAGAGGATCTTAAAATGCATTCTTTCCAGAAGATTCCAAACTCTAACATTCCAATTGGTTCATCCTATTTTCATTTATACTACAGCCTATCAAAATATTTGGGTTATTTTTCCTCTCCATTTTTTCCACTCTTGTGATTATTAACACATGAGTCGGTTTGCTTTATCTTTTTTCATCCATCCACATCAACACTTGGCCTAGGGATAGTATCCCCCTAGACGGTAGCTTCATCTTGGAATATATAATTAATAAAATTGAATCTTTACTCTTAGATTTACTCATGAAAAGTGTATGGGAAAGGTCTTTGGAAATCATAGACTCAATGTTTTGTAGAGCTTGGGGAGCAATGGGAGGTGTAGCCAAACTAACAAACAACTTAAACTCTTTCAATCTTTCTAAGGCAAGCTCTTGGGCATTTTTTATTACCTAGAATTATCCTTGAAAAAAAACAAGAAGAGCAAGCTCATTGTTGACAAAAGGCATATATTCAAGGATACCAACATATGCCTCACTAGAATGAGAGTCCTCCAATTTGTCAAGAATCTCATCTAAAGTATCAAATTCATTCTCGTAAATTTTTCTATTGTCTATTTTATTATTTCCTACACAATCAAGGATGAAATTCTATTAGCTACAAGTCTATTAATATTCTTAAGAATTTTTGGGCCATGCCTTCTTTGATGACCATCCATTTTACATAGAAAACAAGCATTCAAACCTCTCAAAACTTCAATATCATGTTTAGTTTGATTATCACTCAATTGAAAGCACAAAATATGTGGAATACACTCATCAAATTTGAGAGATATAAAAACCCTAGAGTTAAGATGGGGAAGAGTAGACCTTGTTTCTTCCACTTGCAACACATTACCCAAAGATTTGAGGACTTGAGGGATAAAAGTTCACATCTAAGTAGAGATATTTTAAAATTGTAACCACCTTAACATATAATTGGCTAAAGCATTACATAGGGTAGAATCAAGGGTTCAAAGATGGACCTAAAAACAAAATTGCCCATATTCTAAAACTCTTTCTTTTAAAACTCTTGATTGCATACCATGATTTTTGAAGAAGAAAGTGAATAAATCTTTATGTATCATTCTATAGAAAGAAACATAGACAAGGCAATGAACATTAGATTTCCATTTGAACCCTATTGAGGATTTAAACAAATGCTCTAAAAGGTTTTTTTTCTACTTGATCCTATTGTTGAAGCCTACTCTTTAATCTTCATATCTGCCACCTAATGCATTTGTCACTATTCTTGCTTTTCAACCTTGGATCTTAAAGGAAATTTGAACCAACTTCATAGCTTCTTGTACATGCCTTTTCATTCATAGTCTTCATCCTTATCAATACTTCCAAAGTTGTCCATTTATCAAGGTTTACACTTCCAAAGATATGATATAAGGGATGAGGATGGGATCGTGTCTCGAATGATTTTGGCAGAATAGGTACCTCTCAGTCTTTAGCTTTCAATGAAAAATATATCAACATAGACTCGTGTTCCCATATTCAATAATAAAGCGAGCTCTAGAATGATATAAAATCCTCTATTAAAAAAAGGACGACAACAACTAATCAATATCAATTTCCTGAGGAACTGGTGAGCAGGGGAAGCTTCTTTAGATGATCAACTAGATGATCAAACCACCAACTTATCACAGCTCTCTCAAATACTCTTTAAGTGTATCTTTCCAATCCACTATTCCTTTAAGGAAAAGACCCCCCCAACTAGGGTTGTTGTACTCAAACAATCAAGAGGGCTTGTATCCACTTGGATCATGTCAAATAGGACTAAACCAAACCATGAAACTCAATTTTTCACTTAGGAAACTCCATTTTCTCATTGCTCTAACCACTAGGCCTCTTTACCACCAACTTAGCACAACTCTCTCAAATACTCTTTAAGTGGACCTTTCCAATCCACTATTCCTTCAAGGAAAAGACCCCCCCAACTAGGGTTCTTGTACTCAAAAAATCAAGAGGTCTTGTATCCACTTGGATCATGTCAAATAGGACTAAACCAAACCATGGCACTCAAGTTTGCACTTAGGAAACTACATTTTCTAACCACTAGGCCTCTTTACCACTAAAAGGCTTGTAGCCCTGCCCGGTAGGACAATCAAAATAAAATACACATATAAGCTTCTATCAGGCCCAAACCATTGAAATTAGACAAGTAATATATTCCCCTACAAATTCTCAAAACCTTCTTTTTTGACAGTGGACAGTAAAAGAGAAATGGACTAAAACAACGTTGCTCCAAGAGGCCTAATTGGCAGGCTACAACAGGACAATTGACTATCTAGGCTCTCCCCTTCACCCCAAATCCTTGAAATAGGTTCTTATAGGCTAGTTACACTCATTTATATCACTCCTAAGTTCCTTCACAGTTAAAATCACCCTAAACAAGCAAAAATCAACTTTTTGCTTCACAATCTAGGCCTGTCACATGAGGATGTCAGGCCTAGAACATTGCAAAACTTCCTCCACACAGCATGCCATTCTCCAGAACCCTAAAAATATGAAAATATACACAAATATCTCCCATCCCACCAAGAATTATCATTATTACAACATGGAGATGGAAGAAAGAGCCATTCTTCAATCAAAACCCTAGTTTTGAGGGTTTTCAGACCAGTTCCTACTAAAATGGTGATATCTTCTTTTTTACTCAATGAAAACTTGTCAAATCACCTCCAAAAGAAATCCAATTCTTCCCTCTATCCAACCATAATATGAATTTACCCGTATAGTACGTACAGAGGTCATACCACACAGTAGAACAAGAAATTTACACACAGATTTTGCAGAAAACAACAAGGTTTTGCATTAGAACTTCAAAATGATTCATCAACCCACATGCCTCAACCTAGAGAGACTTATTTCTATCTTCAACCAACCTTTCTGATGTCCCACAACTGAAATTTTAATTGGTTGTACGTTGGGAACTAACAAAACATCATTTAGGCACCTAATTGCCTAGTTAAGGCAAGTTAATACAATTTCCACAAGCCCGAATACAAAGAGCCTTCAAGAGGTGTCAAAAGGCATCAAAACCATTTCAAAACACCAAGGAAACTCCCCTCAAGCACTTGGTTGCATCATGGAATTTTTATTCTTTAATTTTCCAAGGTGCACTAAGCTTACAAAGTGAGGATGGAGACCTTGTGATTACATTGAAACTTATCACCAAGAATCAAAATGTTGTTGTTTCAAATGACTATGAGCACTAACTTTCACTATTTGAAGATGTTGAAACCTTGTCATAGAGAACTAGAACATTGATGCAACCACTCATCCTACCTTAAAACATACCAAAATTCTCCAAGCAATTAGACATAGGAAGATTTAAGATGACTTAAACAATTTTTATTGCCAAAGCATAAACTTATGATGACTTAACCAGTCCTAGTGCACACTCCCTCCCCGTTAACCACTTAGAAATATGGAGTTTATCAGTGGAAAGCTGAACCACCTCACACGTGCACCTGAATTATGTCTATTAGTGTTCTAATTCATCTTTTTCAAGACAACTTAAACCAAAATATTATGTATGGTGAAACCATTCTTCTGCACAATACATTTGAGGCCTTGGTTGTGTAACTGGTGGACCATATTCACATTTAACACTTGTTACAAAGTTTAAAGTCATTAATTGCAAGGGACAATCTCCTTCATACATTGATTTGATTTGTGATGGACACATTTGGATGGTAGTAACAATAACTTGCAATCTATCAAGACTTGATTACCTATAACCTATGAAATTCTAGCGATGAAATGATAGATTAATCATAATGTCACCTTGGGATCACATCACCATGAAGAACTTCATCCAACATCCTTATGAGTGCAGGTACCACCAAATTTGTATTTTTCAAATCTTTCTTCCTTGAGCGAGGGAAATT
>VDFB02048528.1:21356-38260 GCA_007258455.2 Sequoia sempervirens
ACATACTCCATCAATTCAGTAACTTTTTCATAACATACCTTTATGTTGTCCATGCAAAATAGGCCCAAACCATGTAATGACGATGGTGCTATGCGATATATCCTCTCGTTTACACAAAAATTAGTGTTTATTGGAGGAAGTTCCTTGGGTAACCATTGTTTCTATAGATGTTTGTACCTCAAGGGCACCTTGATGTCACCTATGCTCTGATCATCATAAGAACATGACCCCCTTTAGCAAGAAAAATTCCATGCATTTACATAATTTTCTTCTATTCTTTTGACCTCTAGTTGATCTCCCTCTTTTAGACCTACTACATGTCTAACTTTCCTCTTCTCTTCCTGAATATCCCTCGCTCAAGGAAGATAGATCTGACAAATACCTATTTAGTGGTACCTGCACTCATAAGGATGTTGGATGAAGTTCTTTCATGGTGATGTGATCCCAAAGTGACATTATGATAAATATATCATTTAATCGCTAAGAACACTAATAGACATAGTCCAGTGCACATGTGAAAATTGGTTCAACTATCAGCGATAAACTCCATATGTCTAAGTGGTTAATGGGGAGGGAGTGTGTACTAAAGTTGGTTAAGTCATCCACAGGTTTATGCTTTAGCAATAATTTTTTTAAGTCATCTTAAATCTTCCTATGTCTAATTGCTAGAGACTTTTTGGTATGTTTTAAGGTACAGGATGAGTGGTTGCATCAATGTTCTAGTTCTCTCTGCCATCACCATGAGACCACATTTCTTTAAGGAATTTTTTCAAATAGTTCACTGGCTTGTATATGGCTTGTCATGACATTCCATCACCATTGAGGCATTTTTTCAAACAGTTCATTGCCTTTTCTATGCTATTGCTTACTATTATGCTTAGACAATTTTTTTCCAAGCATCCATAGCTTGTTCGAAATCACCTATTTTAGGAATTTAGCCATGGCATTAAAGTAGTGAATTGCTTGATAAAATTCTTTGGTAGTCATGTATGAAAAATGTTGTAGCATAGCAAGGCAATGAATTGTTTAAAAAATGCCTCAAAGAAATGTAGTCTCATGAAGATGGAATGCCATGACAATCCATAGCCATAGGCATTCGTCATGGCATTCCATCACGATGAGACCACAATTCTCTGAGGCATTTTTCCAAACTGTTCATTGCCTTGTCTATGCTATTGTTATTATGCTTTGATAGATTTTTTCCCATAGCTTGTTCAAAAGCACTTGTTTTAGGCTTTTAGCCCATAGCAACAAGGCAGTCAACTGTTTGATAAAATGCTTTGTTTGTTTTGTTTTGAGTGGTATTTAGTGGTATTATTTAATATATGAATTCAAAAAGTCTATAAAGGCATTGATTTATCAAAAGACAGGCTTGCTATCCAAAGGTTGCGTGTAGCTGCTGAGAATGCTAGGATAGAGATTTCTTCTACCACTTACAAACATTAAATTACTTTGACTCTTTCAAAATTTGAAATTCTTGTAAATAATCTGATAGAATGAATAAGGCAGCCCTGTAAGGATTGTATGAAAGATGCTAGGGTGACTCCCACAGACTTAGATGAAGTCTTATTAGGGGGAATGACAAGGGTGCCAAAATATCAACAAGTAGTTGCTGAATTATTTGGCAAGGAGCCAAGCAAAGGTGGACATGGTCAAAAGTCATAGGCATTTTCATGTGGTTGCTAAACTAGTAGCAGGGACCAAATGAATTTTTCAAACCTATTGCTTTCCCTGACAAATAGATTTAGATACATTGAAAAGGCACAAGAACCATTTGGAAAAGGAATTTTTACCATGATTATAGCAACAGGTGTGTAAGATTTATTGAAAAGGGTAAAATCAACTATAGATAAATGGAGAATAATTTCTATTCACATCATAGAATTTTTTTTTATCATAATCAAACTCAATGTCAAGTATGGTATAAAAATACCTTGTAATGAATGACAAGCATTGACAATATTATCGACTTGGCAGAAATATCACTTGAGGATTATTTCGAATGAGTATTTTATGTTTTTTAGAGTGCTCAAAAGGTGTTGAGTATTAAACTATAGTAGCAAGTAACTTTGTAAGGAGAGGAATTTGTGGCATATGAATCTTCCACACTCCATGCAATGTCATAACTTGAGAGGCATCCATATAAGGAAAGAGCATGTGATTTAAGAATGCCAACAATATAAAAATTGCAATACCTAGTGATGAGGCCGAGTATGAAAAGGAAGAAACGTGACACCACAGTATAATGTGAATGCACAATGTTGATTCAATCAAATGTTTCAGAAAATGTATAGTTACTAAGGTGAAATGAACACAATATAATGGGCCATCGGCATTGAAGACAAACCAAATCAAATCAAAAACCCTATAGCACTCTTATTCATAAATTTCAGATGAAATATACGAACCATTTCGGTGATGGATGAGATGCAGAGGCCTTCATGGCAAAACAAATCACAAAAATTCCAATTTTTACAGCCAAGCAAACTCGATCCCTGGGCTTCTTGCAACCTTTCCTCCTGGCACACAACTCACTTCTCCAATTGATGAGCTAGGTTTTGATTATGTCAATTAAAATGAAAATTGTGGTGCCATATTATTAAATATTACATAATAAATTATATATAATTAATATAATATTAGCTAAATTTATAATCTTAATATAATATTAATATAATATTATAATTATTATAATATTAATATAAAATTATAATTATTATAATATAATTAGTATAATTATCTCTCTATATCTCCCACTATCTATGTCACTCCCTCTCCCCCCTCTATCTATTGACCTATCTCTCCCTCTCCCCCCTTTCTCTCTCTTCCTCTTCAACCTATCTCTCCCTCTCTCCCCCTCTTCTCTATCTCTCCTCCTCTACCTCTCAATATCCCTTTCTCTCCCTCCCCCTCTCAGCTATCTCCTGACCCCCTCTCTATCTCTCACCATCTCTCCCTCCCTATCCCCCTATCCATTGACTCTCTATCTCCACCTCTCTTCCTTTCTCTTCCCATATATCTCCATCTCTCTTTTTCTTCCCATATATCTCCATCTCTCTTTCTCTTCCCATATATATATATATATATATCTCTCACCATCCTCTATCTCTCTATATCACCCTCTTCTCTCTAGCTCTCCTCCTGCCCTATAATGTCCTTTCTCTCCTCCTCTCAGCTATCTCTTGGCCCTCTCTGTCTCTCACCATCTCTCCCTCCCTATCCGTGGGCTCTCTATCTCACCTCTTCCTTTCTCTTCCCATATATCTCATCTCTTTCTCTTCCATATCTCTGTCTCTCTCTATCACCATCCTCATCCTATCTCTCATATCCACTTGCTTTCTATGTCTCCCTCTCCTCTATGGTGAGCTATCTCTCCCTCTCTCCTATCTTCTTCTCTCTCACTCCTCCTTTCTGCATGTGCTTTCCCTATTCTCCACCTCTTCTTTCTCTCTTCCTATCTATATCATCTCTTCTCTCTTCCTCTTCAAATATCTCTCACTCTCTCCCCCTCTTCTCTATCTCCCTAATGTCAAACCTTCTAAAAATAGTGTTTTATTAAACTATAAGTAGATTATTGTCACCACTCTTCATTCCACATGAAATGCCAAATGTAGCAATTGTTTTACTGCTTTTGTCAAGTTTCATTAAGCAAGATATTTAGTGGGTTGAATAAAGTTGTGTTATGACCCTTGGTCTCTTTAAAATAATTAGACAATATTAGGGAGATCAGGAAGGGGAGAAAATTAAACTCCTTCAAAATAGGGGTAGTTGTGGGTTTGTTCGTTTTCTTTGTATACTATATACTTAGTTTCTCTAGGATAAATAAGTCACTGTAGAAATGAAAGATGTTTGATTATCTACCTAATATTGTTTGTGTTTTTGAAATAATTAGACTATTTAGATCATTTTCTGAGTTGTGTATCCTAACTAATATAGAGTAAGCTTTTTCATTTTAATTGACTACTACATAATAGTTTGTGTTGAAAGAATTGTTTCCATTCTTTTTAGTTTTTACATTGGAATACAAATCATATTTAATTTCATGCCAATATACTTCTTTCATAAATCATATTTGTTTAATATCTTAAAAGATGTTAGTTAAATTGGAAAAGTTGTTTGAGTTAATTACTAAATTTGATCTAAAAATGTTCAATACTTTAGATATATTCAATTAGATATATATAGTTAAATTGGAGGTGTCATTTGAGTTAATAATTAAATAACATAATAATCAATTAAAGCAAGGGACATAATTTTGGATGTGTTTGAATTTAATAAATTACAAATTAAAATAAACATAAATTACTTGAAATAAGTGCTTCATAACCCATCTAATCAAATCATAACCTATCAAAAAGGCAATAGGAATTTTCTAAAGAAAAGAACACTTGACCCAATCATAAGTGTATGGCCTTCGCAGAAAGGAGTGATCCACCTTAGCAATAGCAACTACCCCATCTAAAATTTGCTCACATTACACAAAGCCACAATGTTCCTCCAAGATAAGCCAATCGAATCCAACCTTATGTGTCCTAGTAATCAAATTGGAGATGATCCTAAAAATGGCATTGTGAAGGGTGATTGGTCTAAAAAATCTAAACGACTTTGCAATTATTTCACTACTACGATCAATGTGTCATCTTTCATGAAATTTCCTGAAACACTATTCATTATGATCATATGGAAATTTCTAGGAGAACTACAATATTTGTAACATCATGAATTAAAATTAAACATTAAAAAGTACATCATGAATTAATTATGTAACCACATAAGTCAAATATAATTCTATCAAGAAATGAATATCAAATAGATAATACAATCACATAATTCATACATTTCAATGCCATTGATCTTCTTCTTCATCCAACTCTTTGTCTGTATCATCTAATCCAGATTTGACATTGTAAGGATTGGTCATATCACCATCATTGTCATTGATATCAGTTTCGATAATTTCATCATCCACATGGATATCATCTTCATGAACATTAACTTCTACATCATCATGATCTAGATCCTCCTCTTCGACATCTTCATCAGGCACATCATCAGCTAACTGTTGATCTTGATCATCTTGTACATCATCTTCTAGTTCTTCAGTATCTTCTTCCACCACATTATACTTTACCGGCCTTCCTCTTGGATCATGTCTAACAAAAAATAACCAACCCAATTTACCTGGAACCTCTGAGTAAAATCCCTGCTCACATTGGCTTGGAAGAACATAGGGCTCATTTCCTGGTCGCTCAATCGACCTTGTATTAACCATGGTAAATCCATTATCATGTTCAATAACAGTTCTCTCGGGATCATTTTCATTCAATCGTATCATGTACCATAGGACGACGAACAAAACTAATTTGAAGGACTTAAAGTCACACTCAAGTATATCATCCAAAAATCTCATAGTATCAATTTTCTGAGACTTCTCGATGTATGTCGCTTCTAGATGAAACATTAGTCACCTGAAACACTGTAGTTATCCCAGAATCACAAGTTTTCTTCATGTCATCCAACTTTTTGATTCAAAATTTATGACCATTGCACCACATAGCCTTGTGGTGTTTCACCTGCAATATGTCAAACATGAAAAAATTATTGCAATATCGTTAGTTGATAAACATATTTATTCTTGGTCAAATGTATGCAAAGAAAAAAATATCAACATATATATACATAAATATAATTGAAAATAATTAAATAATATGGGTGATTAATATATTTATATGTACACGTTTATCTCTTAAACCATATGCTAAAATCAATTTCCCTTTGTGTAACATTGGAATCTCCATTCTGATGAGCTTCTTTAACCAATGAAGCCACACCTTCCCATGTTAATGTGCAACCATATTGTTGACATTGTTCAATCCATACCATCATGCAATCAATATTTTTTGCAATGTACAAATGTAGTGCATCCCACTCTCGACCAACTGTATAAAAAAAAATCACAAATGATGTATAATTAGTGGTGCATGAGCACCTATACCTGATCATTCTCAACTTGTGAGAAGGTGGATAGATGGTCAATAGGTAGAGTGAGTATTTTGGATGTTTTTTTCTTGAGTAAGGTCAATTAAGACCATTAGACATGTTCTAGGTGAAGTTTTGAGTTATGAATTTGAGTCTTGCACTAAAGAGTTTTGTAGCTTTTTTAAGGAAAATTGGAGAATTTACTTGTAAAAGGGTGCAAGGTTAGTGTCATGTCAATAATAAGGATATTATCAAGCCACTATCATGGTCTTAGAGGTTTCCTAGGAGTTTCAATACATTTGAAAGATTAAAAAAAAAAAATATTTCAATAGTGATGTTAACAACCTTGAAATTAGTGTGTTTTATGTTTCATGTGATCATAAAAGATTAAAAAGTCAGTTGTAGAGGTGGTTGTTCAGTAGTTGAGATGTAAATGTCTTTAAAAGGAATAAAGTGATCATTTTAAACCCTCATAGGACGAGTAATAAATAAGGTATAACTGTTGTCCTCAAGAGTTTTGTGAAAAAAAGCATGTGAAATGAGAGGTTCAAGCCTAGGTTTCAACAAAATATGTATGGGATATCTGATTTTATGAATTTTTACCCATGTGCAGACCTAATGGGTCGTTTCTGAGTTGTTTTTGAGGTTTGGGAGGTCGTGGAAGTACAAGATTGAATAAACCCTCATGATTTTGGCCTAAAACAAGGGTTTTTGGGTTTGGCAAGAATCTAGCCGTACAAGTGGAATATTTTTGTGGATTTGGAGGTTTGGAGGCATAAAAAAATTTGAACCAAGATTTAATGGGCATATGACAAGTTTAAAGACTAGTTGCTTTGTAAAATAGGCTTAATTAGCCTAATCAACACAACCTAGAAAGAGTGATTTTGGTGATTTGGTCCAAAGGACTTGTACTTCCCCTTGAAGTATGTTTAGTAACGCCAAGATAGGTGTCTAAAACCATCAAGGGTTTGTCTAGTGTTTTGGAAAAGTTTTGAGTTATTGGGCAAAACTAGTAGGTTTGCACTGCTACAAGGATTCAAGTAGTCAAAGTGTGAAATCTGACTTTTGTTGTTTGTCATGCTTTGAGAGTTGTTTGGATTGTTTAAAGTGGTCATTCTAAAAATTTTGTAAGCCTCTTAAAGGCAGGTTGATAGGTTGGTTGAGTTGAGTCTCCCAGGTCTACATCAATTAGTTAATTACCACATTATACGACCTTAATTTATAATTGATGTATATTGAAGATTAATAATTAAATAAGTACAATATACATAAAAACCAAATGAAAAATGTATTATAATTACCTCTCACTTTCCTCAATCTACCTTTCCCCATCAAGTACTCCTTTTTGAATTTGTTAATGGAGTTGGGATCCCAAATGCGATCTACATGAATTTTTGCTACAAACTTAGGAAGATATTCAAAAATGTACACCATGGTCTGGTATACCATATATCCCTCCACCATAGAACCCTCAGGATGTGCTCTTTGTCTAACCAGAACCTTCAAAAATTTCAAGTGCTTCTCAACCATCCGCATTAACCTTGTGTGTATAGGTCCACACAATTCAATCTCCTCAACTTGGTGTATGAGGTAGTGTTCTTGTGCATTGAAAAATGTCGAAGGTAAACACTTTTTCATTTCACACATTAGATGAGGAATTTTTTTCTTCCAATAATTTATATCTTCTTTATGGATTTATTCAGATGATATCCATCTACAAGTGATTCAAGGTGCAAATATATTAACAAGATTTAACAAAAATATACAATATATCACATAACAAGTAAAATAAATGGCAATTATAAGATCTATACAACGAATTGAACAAATATCGCTACTTGCCTCATGTATTTTCCAAGATCATATATAACTTGCTTGACATTGTTGTTGAAGTTGTCTGGGAGAGATAGAGGTAGAATGTACTGCAACAATTATAAAATGATCTTTTCATTATTTTTCCAAAAGTAGTAAACATAATACACTAAAAAGTACATGTAGTATAAATATATATATATAATATATATATATATATATATATATATATATAATATGCGGAATAATTACCTTAATGAAGGTATTATTCAATCATCGCGTTTTCATCTTAAAATTTTACCTTTCTTTGTTATGATATTATTTATGTTCGCAAAAAGTCCTATGGGAAATCAATTTTTTTCGTATGACTTCTTTTATAGCATTGCTTTGTTGCTCTATTAGTAACCAAGGAAGGGTGCTTATATTAATTTGGTCTCCATCGCTATTTAATTGAATGACATTTTTCATTGCATGATTGACTTCCTGAATGTCACTACAAATTCTGACATTTTTTCTTTGTCATGCCTTCCATCTAATATTTTCCATAATGTTTCTGTTATATTCTTTCTGATATGCATTGTATCAAACAAATGCACAACTTGTAGCTTCTCATAGTAGGGAAACCTACTAAATTATGTCTGGGATAACTTTTCATTCCCTGTGGAAGCCGAGCCATTAATGCCTTGATGACCTTCATGAAGCATATAAGTTAAACAAATTAACAACGACAATCATTGTCAATTACAACATGAGCAAACAAAACACAATATAAAAATATAAATTCCAAACATATCATATATGATAGATAAACAATTTGATTTGATGTATTACTTTGATGATTAATTCTATTATATTCCAACTTCCATAGGCGAGGTGTCATTCTTCATGGTTTTGATGTAGTCTCCTTTGACGATTAATTCTATTATATTCCAACTTCCATAGGCGATGTGTCATTCTTCATGGTTTTGATGTAGTCTCTTCTTTCCCATTGAAAAGATGTTTTTCAATAGCTCGATACTTATGATTTATGTGGAGGAAGTGTCTATACTCATCAAACACTTGCTTTCCTAAACTTGTTGAACGACAAGATTTCATTTTGGACCACAAATTAGACATGCAAATTTTCCCTTTGTTTGAAGACCTGCAAGATCATATACAATTGGATTAAATATGTCAATTTTTATAATTATATATAATGAATAGATTATTTAAAAAGCATGCATGATATCTACTTCATAAAATTAAATATCGTTAAAGTGCAGTTGAATGTTATAACATACCACAAAATGTGTTAGCCCTGGGGCATCATGAATTGTCCATACAAGCATTGCATGGAATTGAAATTGTCTTTGTCCTATTGGTCTAGAGATGTCATACATAGTGACGCCATTCCATAACTTTAGTAACTCATCGATAAGAGGCTCGATATATACATTCATATCTTTAACGTGCTTACCTAGTTGAATGAACATAAACATTACATAATTATTATAACTATTTTACTACAATATATATAAATTAATGTACATGACTATTAAATGAAAAAAATATGTCATTACGCAACAAATAAGATAAATGAGATGCTATTACGTTAAAGAAAATTGATGTAAACAAATACCTAGAACAATCGTTGCCAACATTATGTGCTCCCTCTTTATTGACATCTGTGGAGGAATGTTATTGTTGATAACAAAAACAGGCCACACCGAGTAAATAGATCTCAGCTCTCCAAATGGATTGACACCATCTGCTGCCAATGAAAGCCTGAGATTATGAGGTTCTTTAAAGTGTGGCCATTTTTCCTCCATGTCCCTAAATGTAGAACCATCCACAGGCATTTGAATAATGTCATCTCCACTTCTATTTCGTGCATGGTAATCCATAAATTGCACTAAGCTTTCACACCTAAATAATCGTTGCATACGTGGAATAATGGGAATGTATCGAAGAACCTTGCAAGGTACCCTTTTTGTTAGTTGATCTATTCAATATCTACTGATATGACATTTTGGGTATTTTTTTGCAAATTCATGTTGTTTATGATATATAATATGATCATTGGGACATGCATCTATTGCTTGATACTCCATTCCAATATCTTTCATAGTGGCAAATAAATCTCGATATGAGCAAGGTAAAATATTTGATGGTGGTAACAAAAATTCACCAATCAATCTACAACAAAAAATAATTTGTTAATATACAGAATATTAATGGTACATATTTCATCCTTTATTTACTAGTAATGAACTAACAATAATTAAAATAGATGAAAAAAGATGACATATATGACATACCTTAACATTCGTGACATTGCTATGTTGGATAAACCATTCATAACCTTCAAGTTCATCAGCAACAATATAGCAGAGAGAAGAGTTTTTTTGGAGCCTTCATAAAGGGGCTTGTGTGCCTTCTCAAGTACAGGTAAATCATGAACATCATCAAAGTAATCTCGATCATCATGATCAGCTGCACCACTAAATGTGCCATGGATCGATGTATTTGTACCATCATCTTCAACTATGTTTTTTGGCGAATGATCATCTTCTTCCATAGGATCATTAACTTCATCTTCGATATTCACAGCTCCATGTTCCTCCACTTGCAAAACCACATTCTTTGGGGCGTGATAATCCATATCTTGTGCCCTAGGGCACCCCACCTTTATAATAATGATCAACACAAATAAACCATGATCATGATCAAGTGATTTTTTATATATATAGAAATGTTAAAACAATATAAACATTTACAAATTCATTAATCAATATAGACATATAATGAACAACTTACCAATGGATGATAATCATGCCCCCCTTCAATGTGACCATGTTGCCTACAATGTTTCCCAGCTGTTGTGATTAAAAGTATTCTCATCTTTAAGCCCTTGCAATTATTGCAAGGACGATATCATTTCCCATCACCCTTTCTTTTCAATCTAGCCCACATTCTAGCAATCGTCTGTTCATTTTGCTCTACACTAATATTATCTAACATGATTTTTCTTTACCAAGCTTGAATATTTAGATCTTAAAAAAATATCAAACTCAAACTCTAATAATTTTTAATCATAGACAGGTAACAAAATCTAATAATTCTGATATTTTGCACCAAAAAAATTTGGCATGCAACCACCCCTACAAAATAGAAGATAGTCTGAAGTTAATGAACCCAAAAAACACTTTAAACTGCTAATTTCAGAACTTACTAAATTCTGATTTTACTATGATTTCCAACCATTAGACTACTAAAATCATAATATTGAACTTGCACAACAAAATCTGGCAATGAAATTCTCAAAATTCACAAGTCTAAAAATAAAATCTAATGAGATGTTGCTTTAAAATATGGTTTTCAAACCTAGAAGTACAAATCTGAATTCACAAATGAATTCTGGAAAAATACAACGACTACCCTCAACCTAGCAATATCTTCTTGATTTTTTTATGATTTTTCCCAGGAAAATCGTCCTTAGTTCTCCATAAACTGTCACAACTAGAGAAAATTCACAAGTATAGCAAAACACTGTCGCAATAAATAGGCGAAATCACTTTTATTTATGTCGGCCACAATTTGATTTTTTCTGATTTTCCATGTTCGTCAAAATTTCAATGAAACTGAGTGTCAAAATTTTGACGAACTTGGGTTTCATTAGAATTCTGACGATTCGGGGATAAAATTTTAAAAAATTGAAAATTACACATAAAATATCACAAGCAAGCTGACAATACATCAAATTATTATATTTCGTTAGAAATTTTCGTCGGATTTTACAGTCAAATGGGTTAGTGGAATAACCATCAGCTTCTTCCTCAGACAGAGCACTATCCACCACAAGGGGTAACCAACAACCCAACATGAAACCCACTGCCAGCCACAAAGGAATGTGGCCAAACCCAACCACATCAGGGTAGCAAGTACTAGAGAGAGAAGGCAACACTAGAATCAGGCAAAGCCCCCTCCCCTCACCACACACAGATACCAAAACAACAACTTCCACCAACTAGGAAGTCTTCCTAAAGCACAAAACCCAACCCAAAAAAATAAGGAAGGGTCTCCTAAACCACCAAAGAAACCAAGGAGCTAACAAGATAGTTCCCACTAAAAACCTTTGCAGAGGGAGGTCAGCCATTTGTAGCTTCACATAATCAGGGGACCAACTCTCCAAAGGAGCTTCAACAACAATTCCAATAGGAACCAACACAACCCTCACAACAAGCAAAGTAGCCCAAAAGAATAACCAACTCCAAACCACCTAGTCCTAGAAAATTGAACTCAAAGCCACCAAAGAGTGAGTAAGAACAACATAGAAACTTACACGAAGCAAGCAAAGAAGCTTACACAAAGATCTACTTCTCATCAATGAGTAGTAGAGAAACTTACACAAAGCAAGCAAAGCCCAGGGCATACCCAAAGCAAACATCACACCGAATCCAAACACCACAAGAGCACATCTTCTGCAAAGAAGAGCAACCCAATCCACCCCAGTACAACAAAAGTAAAAACATAAACCCAACCCAACAATGCCACCAACCCTCAAAAGAATGAGAAGGGATGAAACTACCCCCAACCGCACCACAAGGGAAGGAACAGGGAAGTTGAGTAGCACCCAATCCAACATACCAAACCACAACTAGTCACTAGCAGAGCAAGTGACCCAAGGACAACCAAAGTCGCACTTAGTGAGAGGCCCCAACCAAGAGGCTCTCTGCATGAGCAAGACAACAAATGAGCAAGGAGAAGGCCAAGAGAACCTTCCCCACACACACTCCAGTGAACCAAGTCATCCAACGACCAAGACAACCATGACAGCCACAAAGGTCTTCTCAGTGAGCTCCCACACCATGGTAGAAACTAACAAAATGGTCTCCTTAGAAACATGCACAAGCATAGGCCCGACTAGATTAGGAAACTCCTTCCAATCGAGAAACTACAGACATACGACAAACACAGGGCCATCTACTGCCTCAAGCTGAACGATTCCACTAGGCACAAAACCACCCAATGCAGAATACACCAACAACCTAGAATGGGAAAACAACAAAGGCACCCTTTCATCCTTGTCCCCATCCTCTCCATCGCTCTCACCTTCATCGTTGCCTGCAGAAAATTTGAAACTACTCTTCTCGCCCACCACTCTCATCCTCTCCATCACTTAATGAGATAGTTGTAAGGTTGATGGTTTAGAATATATCGTTATAACTTTTATTTCTTATTTGTAACTATATGTATTCAATATATTTTCATAATACTCACACTAAGGATGATAAAAAGTAATGGCATATTCATACGATTTTGTATTGTTTGGATTAAACCACAACTATAATTTTAATCATTTATATAAGTTATTATCATCAATTTTATAATCATCTTCATCCTAGATAATACTTGGCTACCATATTTTGTTGAGTTGATATCACCTTGTGTGTTATATTTTTGATAGTTTAATTATCATATCTATGTAGTTATTATTTGCATGATTTATAAAATTGATATAATTGACTCATTTGTGATTTGATATTCATTAATTATTCTAAATTAATAATTTGTTAAACCATAGTTTATATATATCCTTTGATATGTTAGCGAATAGGTATTCATTTAAGTTTTACATAATAGACTATGGAGTGGAGTGGTATGATGGATTTTGAATGATTAATAAGAATACATATACCTTGATTTCTATATAGGATTTTATGTTTAAAAAAATAGAATTGGTCTTAACAATCCATTAACCTAAGTGTAAGTTCAATCCTTGGAAAGGATGAAAAATTGAGAAAATATACTTATTTAGTTTTAAAAACTAATATTTGTGAAAATGAAATATTAAAGATGAGACAGGGAAACCCGAAGGAAGACAAGTATTTGATATCTTCAATCAATATATCATTTAGGATGTAGAAGCAATTAAGGACCACATGTGATGTACACTTAAACCTATAACACAAGGTAGATTAGCATCTAACAAGGTATGCACATTATCCATTTATCATTATAGCCATTAGGTTAAGGAGGTAGTTGAAAACATTAAGGAATCCTATTTGTATACATTATTCTTTTCTTATTATTTCTCATAGTAAAAGAGTAGATTGAGAATACTTATGAATTATAATATTAATAAAAAATTATGGTAATTTAGTAGAGTGATATTAATTTCTTGGTTTCTTTGCATTAGGAGAATATTTTACTTAAATTTCATTACGTAAAGTGATTTGCAAGATCCTTATCTCCTTTCAATCTTTTACAATTAACTAAGGATAGTGAAACACTTATTCTAATCTTGGGAAAATTCTTCTACGTCAATATCAAACTAGTGTGCATAAAATTTTGTAGATTACTAGATAGTTGTCAATGAAATAAATACGAGGGGTCATTGATCATAAATATGATATGAATTACTCATGACTATACATTCATGCAGGTCATTTTTTAGTGGAAATGTGAGTATATAATGTTAATTCTTGTTGATCAATTATTTTGTTAGAAGAAAAAGATATCATTTGAATTAATATAATTATCGTAATATTTTCATGTTGGTTAGCTATCATGATATTGTGCATAGTTAGCAAGTGATGTCATTTATAGGCATCTGTTCTAACTTTTCTCTCATTATTAAAATTTAGTAAGAATTGAGTTATATATCTTGAGAATCTTCCTTGAATAAGGATGAAGTAGATTCAAATTTCTAGTAGAAATGCTTCCAACTAATAGTAAGTTGTAGGTAAAATTACTTCAGTTGAATAATTAAGATTATGATTTATTGATTTGTTGATCATATAGTTATCATGGTTGAATGAACTAGATATAGTTAGACACACTAACTTTATTAGATTTGTGAGTAAAGAAATCTTGAATTGATTGAGTAAATTTCTTAAGAACTGGGTACTAAGTACCCATGAGAATGAACCCGTAACCATTGAACTAAGATGAAACAAACTTAGGTTATAGGTTAAAATGGAAATATTCACAATTAAACTCAACATCAAACACATCTTTGGAGTGTGTTTGTTTAGTAGATTTTTAATTATATTTTTGCCCCTATTTGACATGAGTGGGTCACAACTGATGAATTATCTAGGAAACTAGACCCTAGAAAGGGTTGCATACCCACTCACGCAGTTACATGAAACATAAACTAGAAAATAGAACTACATATATACTCCTTGATCCCATTTGGAAACAGTGTATGTAGGCAATCTGGTGAATGAAGGATGTCCCCAATACACAAAATTTCAGGTGTGAGGTTAGGGACTTTGTAAAGAATAGAGCTTTCAACTTATAAATTAACTAGATCATTCTCACAAATAAACTCTTGAATATGCGTTGAGAAGAAATCTTGAGCTAAAATAAATTATCGTATACTCAGAAGGAATCTCAGATGGATTCGCTTGATATCCCTGAGGCTTTAGGCTAAATTTTGAGGTAGTAGTTCAAGTCTTTGTATGTTAAATTACATACCCCTAATTGATGGTGACCTCAATACAATTCCAAAGGGTAAATGTGGTCTTTAGGGAGATGACTCAAGATCTGGATGATCCTCATGAGTCTAAGACTTTGGCCAAAGTGTATACCTATCTTTTATGATAGATGCCTACCCGTATTGGTGGATGTGTGTTTTGAATAGATAGATGAATTCATGTTTTGCATGAACATATGCCTAACTTGCAAGGTTAGATGCTTGTCTCAAATTTGGATGAATACCTATCCCGCACAGATAGAAGTACTTGAGTATACAAATAAATGAATGAATGTTTATTAGATTGGAAGAAAGAAAGAAAAAAATAGTGATATTTTTTAGATAAATAAATCTAGTTATTACACTCATATTGCAAGAGAAGAGAGCAAAAAATAAGGAGTCTATTAGTAATGAATTACAAATATCATCCTCTATTTCTTGGAATTCCTAATGATGATGAAGTAATTGAGGTTTATATTATTTAGACTCTTCTTTCCCTCATTTCTTTCATTTAAAGATATGAAGATGCCAAATTAAGGGACGTAATTAAAGGTTGTGCTGTCAAAACACTATGTGTATATGTTTTCTTTTTTATTTACACTTAAACTAGATTTTGGTAATTGGTTAATTAGGAAACACCTTTAATGGCCCTCTCTCTTTAGGATCTTAATAAAGGCACTTATCAATAGGATATCAAGAAACATGGTTGAAATTGATGTCTTGTATGAGAAATCTTCAATATTATTATTATAGGAGGCCCTAATGGAGCCTTTTGAGAAAAATCATTAAATCCATAGGATATGATACTAGGATGGGCTAGACCCACAATAAAGAATAAGTCATATCTTTTAGCCACAAGAAGAATTTGAGACTTGTCGAATCCAAGTCCTATAAGTTATATTTCAATTATGGTGTAAATTACCATTTATCAATGAGCCTAGGATGCTTGGGGGAGGCCTTGTTGGTAGTGCATTAACTCTTGAAGATCACACAACTACAATAAAGACAAAGGTGAATTAACAAAATTTATAATCTAGATGCTCTTATGTAGAGATGGAGGAAACATACGAAACATGTTGGGATGATGGTGTAGTGAATTAACAAATAGGATGACTATTATGATGTTGGAGAGGGTAAAAGTAAAACTTGTGTCACACTTTTATAAAGGAATCGACCAACACAAACAAAAAAAGACAACTTTATGCTTGTAATTTTTCAATTTAAAAAAAAAATGGATATTTTTTTATAAATTTAAGAACAAGGTTTGAATTGTTAAAAATTTCAAGAAAAGGTGATATCAATTTGACACCACCAAAAAAAAACAATTTTATTTTTCCTTGATTTTTTTCCCAAATAGACAACTTCAATATCTAGTGCATGGAAAAAAAATTGATGTATATTTTCCTCGTAATAATGTTTTAAAGTCAAACTTACCAAAATTTGGTAGTTTTCACTTAATGCCAACATTTTTCTTCTTTTTTTATCATTTTCAAAAAATAAATTATGCCCTTCTGGAGAGGATTCTTTCCTCAAGTGCACCATATACTTTTTCAAAATATTTAACATGTCTTAGTATTTTTTTAATTTCTAATCAGCCTCATTTTTTTATTATAACAACCTACTTGCATTATTTACAAAAGCATTACAACTAATC
>VDFB02048529.1:0-23950 GCA_007258455.2 Sequoia sempervirens
TGAAAACTACCTCACTGGAAAAGAAAAACCTCACTGACTTTGTTTTACATCTGAGCTACTAAGCTTGTACAAAATATAGCCCCCAAGATTCTAAACATCAAATCAAAAAAATCCTTGTGCAAGAACTAGTCTATCCAAAAGATATAAACCAAACCTCAAATAGGGTGAATAAGAGACATCATAGTGGATCTACAATCTAAAAAATGTGATTTATATATGCCAAAATGTTCCTACCATTTACTTCTTTATTTTCCACCACGAAACTGTATATGCTATGTAGAGAAAAGAATTAATACAAAAATCTAGAAAAGATTCTGCATGAGAATTCACTACTCCAAAAAATCAATCTTTGCCTCAAGAACAAAGCCATCAAACATGTGTGAGGTGTATTTGAGGCTCAAAAGGGGAGGCACAATTACTCTGAATAAAATAGACACAAGATTTACTTCAAAGACTTTACTCTCTACTAAAATTTTAGTCAAAAGAATTTGTTTAAGCTGATACTCAAAGAAATTTTCTGATCCATACATACCGCTGGCTTCACTAATATCAGTTCACAACAATGTTAAAACAATCATCTTCAACTATGTGTGAGGCAAAGAAGTAATGCAAAAGCCTATTAAAAACTGACTCTATAATGTCAAATTCCTTCCCCAAAATTTAGTGTAGGTCTTGAGAACAAAGCCCCCAAAGATCCATTAGGCTTCCTTTGGGACTCGAAAGGTGAGGCACAAAAATAGGATAAAACTGTCAACAAAATGGAGAACTAAAGAAAATCATTGCAACCGGGCCATTGAATGTCTTACTCCCACCCGCCACTTATCTCCTTATCTACGGATTCACTCTATTGGTTCATTCATTGGGGAGGATGGATTGTCTAGGTTGGGAGAAAGAAAGCAAGAAAGTGAGGGAATAGACTCCTTGTTCTTCCCCGGTCGATGAAAGAATTTCATGTTGGAGTCAGTGGGCTTGGTAGGCAGGAGTTTTTTGCTGCTTTTCCCATCGTTATTGGTTTCGGCTCCTCCAAACCTTTCATTGCTGGTATTCACCTTCACTTCTTGGTTTTGGCGAGCTACAACCTGAAAATAAGGTTTCGACGAGGGTTTCAGAGTGTTTATTAAAATTAAAAAGATCCCATAATGAGCACATTTAGGTTTTTACATTACCGTTTTTTGTAGCCATTTTTCTTGCTTTCCCCGTCACTATTGGTTTCAGCTCCTCCAAACTCTTTCTCGCACTCTGGTTTGGCTCCTCCAAACTCTTCCTCGCACTTTGGTTCGGCTCCTCCAACTCTTCCTTGCTAGTATTCACTCCTTTGTCGACGTGCGATTAGGGTTTATGCCAAAAATGAGGCGGGCTTAGGCTATTATAGATTATTTTTTCCCTCTTAATTTTACTTTTCCCACTTCACTTTATTTTGAAATGGAATCCAAAATAAATATATTATAATACATAATATCGTGCTTATTTACAAGATAAATATTATTAAATATATTATAATATTATATAATATTATATTATATTATATTATATTATAATATATTATATTATAATATTATATTATATTTATATAATAATATAATATTAAATATATTCTAATATTATATTATAATATATTATATTATATAATATTATATTATATTTATATAATAATATAATATTAAATATATTATAATATGAAATATGTGTATATATTAATATATATTAATAATATAATATAATGTAATATATATATTATAATATTTATTACATATATTATATTATATATTATATATATTATATATATTATATTATATATTATATATGCTGTGTATTATAATGTAATATTATTATTATATTATATTATAATACAACCCACTCCCTCAATTCAAAATATTTTTTTTAGTTATCCACTTTAATATCATATTGTCTAATTTTTATTTGTGTGACTAATTATTTAGTCATTTTTATTTGTGTGACTAAGTATTTAGTTGTGTTTTTTACTCAATGATCAAATTAGTCACTTATGATGATCAAATTATTCATTTATTTAGTCATTTATAGTTGTGTTGCAAAAAATGAGTAAAATTTAGTCATCTTTAGTTGTGACTAAAATTGTTAGTCATCTAGTCATTTATTTTCCAAATTCTACTAGTGAGAATTAAACCTTTAATTCAATCACCAAAACTAATACTTAATATTGATTAAATGATTAATCATCAAATACCAATGTAGAAACTCAAATCCAATACATAAACATAGCAACGCCATATTTACATGGAAAACCCAATGAGGGAAAAACCATGGTGAGGATTAACTCACACTATAGAGTATCAAAATTGATTACAAAAAGGCTCACTGCCTAAAATAAGGACTCATTGTCTAACAGGGCTACAACCCAGAGGGCTCACTGCCACAGAGATACAAAAGATGGCTTTCTGGCAGAATATAAAAGTTATGGCTCATTTCCAAAAGTGTGAACTGATGGAATACACCTTGTGTTGAATTCAGTTACAAATGAAGTTCAGAATATGAAGTATTGCCTCACACAACAGTCGCTCAACTAGTCCACAACTGATAAAGTATTTAGGCACTCACATACTTACTCCTCATTTGCTCTCTTCTTTTCTTTTTGTCTACATTTCTTCACTTCAAAACATCTTATAAATGATTCATGTAGTACATCATATTAAGTCACCTAGGATCTATACAAAACATCCCCAAGGTGGATTCAATCTTCTTAATACATAATGTGTGTCAGGTTGACCAAGACATAGACCCAAACATAAAAGCTTCAAATGGTCAAACAACTTCTGAATTAGATTCTCATCATACTACCATAACTGTAGTGTACAAAGTTAAACTCTATCATTGATAACTTACTACTTCCAACACAAAACATCTTAAGTTCTCGAATATAGTTGTCTAAATGAATCATGATGACATAGTTAAGATATCAGAGACATAGCTTGTCTTGCGGTAGAATCTGGACCCAAAAACCAACACACTGATTCACTAATAAAGAACATCTTTGATAGGGAATATCTTCTAGTAAATGCCTCATACATTTGATACTATGTTGACATCGATGACAACCATTTGATGCAATCCAATTTCCAACAATCTCCCTCTTTGTCATTGATGGCAACACAAGATGTGAAAATTCAACAACATCCTTTGTAGTTTTCTCCTTTTACTGAGTTGTGATGATTTTCATTTTTCACATGTTCTTTCTCCCCCCTTTGACATCAATGGAAAAGGAATATTTATCTCCCCCTTACTCCATTTTTTTTTGCAAAAATAATATCAAAAATGGTTCTTTAACTCAATCCTTCTTATCCTAAAATATCTCTTTGTATTTTCCTCTTAATTCTGAAAGAAATGTCATCCAGGAATCCACCACCAATTTGATGTTTACACAAATATTGTTGTTCATCACTATCGAATCAATTGTTTCCAGAAGAATATCCGGGATAGTGATATTTTGTTTATTTTCCTCAGCTTTCACTAGGAGATCAAAAATTTGTTCCAATCTCAATTCAATTATCTCTTTGACTTTAAAAAATGCTTTCACAATACTCTCCCTCTATACCAGAATTTCTGCAAGTTCAAACTGTAAGGAGTTGATCCTTTTCATCTACACTCCATCCCTGTCATTAAGGATATTGTATTTTTTTCCAATGGAATCCAACTCAAGCTCAATAGCATCAATTTTTGCTCTGTATTTTTTGATAACAATAGGCCACCAGAGGCAAGACCTATACATATTGTTTACGCTTTTGATGCATGTCTTTAATTCATTTATCCTCTCAGTCAATCTCTTATGTGCATTTTCGCATCTTTCTTCCATAGCCAATTGAATCTCATATTTTTCTTTTGTTTCCCCTGGTGACAGTACCTTTAGTATGTCTTTAATCTGCTCAATCAATACTTCCGGTAAGAAATTTATCAATTTTCTCAGATAAATATTATTATGTATTTTATAATCAGCCAAGGCGTCTGTGATCTCATCCTATTCATATGTTGGTCAGGACAACCAAACATCTCTAATCTTCTTTAGTCCATCATATTGCATAAGAAACTTCAACACCTTCTCTCTAGTAAAATCTTCTTCATCGTCATTCGTTGATACCAAATCAATTTCCTATGTAATCTTTACTTCCTTTTCTTCTTTCTTCTCCTCTATCTTCAACTTCTTTATTTCCAGAGGAGAACTTGAAATGATTCTTCTTGCTTTCCCCTTCTCGGAGGAAAATCCTGCCTCAGGTGTCCCAACAGGATTGGAAACCATACCAGAACTCCATGCATTTATTTTGTTTTCAAAGTATTTTTTACATATCTTTTCCTTCTCTGCTAGAAATTCCAGATATTGGTAGACCTACTTACCAACTCGTACGACTAACTTCCACACAACATTCTCTTTCAATGGTAACGAATTCAAAAAATGCATCATCAAACATATAACTAGAGATGCAAAATTAAAAGGGTAATTGTCTTCCTTTGTCATAGTAATGTTCTCCATTAATTGATTCCTCAATAACTCACACAAGTCAAAATCCTCATTCTTTTCAACCATTTGATGTGCAATTTAAACAACAATCGCCAAAGTAGAACCTTCCCTATTTCTGAAATAAATCTTATATGAAATGCCATATGCCACATACCTTATCACAGGGTCAACTATAGTATGAATTTGAAGTGCCCTTTGGTCTCTTGTCACTCCAATTAGGGCTTCAACCTATTTTTTATCCACTGACTTCCTTAATGGGATAGGTCCATCATTGCATAACCCTGTAATTGTTGCAATTCCTTCCTTTGTAATTCCATAGGGTTTGTCGAAGATCATCTGATCACCTTGAATTCTGCTTAGGACAAACCGAACAGTGTCTAGTTCCAAAAAGTATGGTAATTCATTCCAAATGTCTAAACCCTTTTTCCCTAGACTCTTGACCTTTTGCATTTGCTCAACTGAAATCGATCCTTCAAAATTTTGAATCTTTTCATGGTTAAATTCATCAATTTGTAACTTAATTTCTACAATTCGTCATTGCACGGATCAAATGCCACCAATTTCTTTGACTCCATTTTTTTTATCTTTGTTCTTCGTACTTTTGCTTCCCACAACCCTAACTCCTTATCTTCCAGCTGCACTTCACTCCTTAGCTCATTCAATTCGCAATGTGAAAAAGAATGACCACTCAACTTCTTTATTTAACTTGCCACTTTTAGGGTTTTATTGTAAAAAGTAATTTATCACTCATGACATCATCATCAGTACTTTGCTCTGTCAGTACCTTCCCCTTAGTCAAAGTTTTCGGATCAATTTTCAGATGATGAAGCCTCTATTCCAAAACCTGGTACAATAGACTCACTTCCACAATCTTCCTTTTCCTCCAAGTCATGGTAATTTTCTTAAATTCATTTAATTTTTCCCTAATTTTGCATTTGTTGTTTTCAACTTTTCAATTGCTAGATACATTATAAACCAAGAAGAGCTCTGCAATTTTCATGATTTGCTTCTTTTATACCTGAATTTTCTCCAATAGCTTCAAAATAAAGTTTTACATCACTTATCCTTGTGTCATCGCATGACACCTCATATATCAGGGGATTGTTATATTTTTTTGTGAATGCTCCCCTTGAAACCACTACTGGGTTCAGTACTTGGAAGAGGCATCTGCATCAAATGCAGATACATGGTTGTTTGATTCATCCTTTTTCTCAGGTTCTTCCTTCTTCCTCCAAATTTTTTCCATTTCTCTCCTTACTTCTTTGAGATCTACCTTGTTCATAGGCTTGATCTTTTGTTCCAAATTAGTTTTCTTCCCAAATTTTCTCCTATATAATTTTGAGATATGTCATGGTTTGTTGCAAGTGTAGCACACAACATATCCTTGATCAAATGAATTTGCATTCATCCTTGACATATCAAATGAATTTGCATTCATCCTTGACATACACTGATTTTCCTTGTGTCTGAAGATATTGCATGTGTAATAGTAGCCTTGAAAAGATTGAATCATTCTATTAGCATTAAACCTATTCATCATCAACTGGCTTCTACATTCGGTAGCTCTATGTCCAAACTTGTTGCAAACATAGCATTGTCCAATAAGGAATCCAACATTCTAACTCATTCTATTCTGGTTCATCCTACTTCTACATTTTGTTGCTCTATGTCTGAATTTACTGCATGAGAAACAAAGACCATTGAAAGATGGATACCTTTGAGTATTAGGTTGTTGGATGGGGAACCTTCCGATATTGTTTCTTCGCTTATTGTTTTGATAAGTATTTCCTTGAAATTTCCTTTGATTTTCCACTTTGTTGAAAACTAGTTTAGTCTTTGAGCTTTTCCCTTCTTCAATTCCTAGACCACCTTTATCCTTGTTAGGTTTATGAGATGAAATCAAATCTTCAAGCATTGTAGAACTTGTCTTGAACCTTTCTTCATGAGCTTTCACTTTTTCCATATCAACTCTTAGGGTTACTACTTCTTGTTCAATCTCATCACATTTTTCTGTCTTCTGATTGATAATCTCTTTCAAGCATCCTTCCTCTATCTTTCTTTGTTCAATTGCCAATTTCATATTTTCTTCCACACTTTTGCTTTCTTCAAATTTCATTCTTAGATTCTCAATAGTGTCTTTTGCTTCCTTTAGTTCCTGGTTAACTTCTTTATGTTTCAATTTGAACTTATAGATCTGATTCCTTAGTTTTTGAATGCATTCATCTACTTTCTTGACATTTTCTTTCAGATCTTCACTTTCATACTTTGAAGTCTTTGTTCTTAATTCTCCATCCAAGTCATATCCCTTCACCATTTTGTTCAATTTACCAAGATCTCCTTCAAGTTGTTAAACTCATTCCAAAGGACCAAGCTCTAATACCAATTGTTGAATAGGACAACTAAGGGGGGGGGGGGTGAATCAGTTGTCATAGAATTAAACCTTTAATTTTAATCCATTAATATCGCGATTAAATGATTAATCATCAATATGTCAAAAAAACTCAAATCAACACAAAAAACACCCAGTTCGTGGAAAACCCAATGAGGAAAAAAAATACGGTAGTTAATTCACACTATAGATTATATCAAAACTGATTACAAAAGGAATCACTACACGAAATAAAGGACTCATTGTCAGCCAGGGCTATTTCACTTTACAGGAGGGCTCACTACCACAAAGATACAAAAGATGGCTTTCTACCAGAATATAAAAGTTATGGCTCACTACCAAAAGTGTGAATTGATGGAATACACCTTCCTTGTGTTGAATTCAGTTCCAAATGAAGTTCAAAATATGAAGCACTGCCTCACACAGTAATCGCTCAACTAGTCCACAACTGATAAAGCATTTAGGCACTTGCATACTTACTCCTTGCTTGCTCTCTTCTTTTCTTTCTGTCTACATTTCTTCACTTCAAAACATCTTATATATGATTCATGTAGTACATCATATTAGGTCATCTAGGATCTATGCAAAACATCCCCAAGGTGGATTCAATATTCTTAATACATAACGTGTGTCAAGTCGGCCAAGACTGGGACCCAAACATAAAATATTCAAACGGTCAAACAACTTCCAAATTAGATTATCATCATACTACCATAACTATAGTGTACAAAGTTAAACTCTGTCATTGATAACTTACTACTTCCAACACAAAACATCTTAAGTTCTCAAATATAGTTGTCTGAATGAATCATGATGACATAGTTAAGATATTAGAGACATAGCTTGCCTTGCGGTAGAATCCGGACCCAAAAACCAACACACCGGTTCACTGATAAATAACATCTTTGATAGGGAATATCTTCTAGTAAATGCCTCACATTTGATACTATGTTGACATCGATGACAACCATTTGATGCAATCCAATTTCCAACAAATCGAGCCTCATAAGCATCTAGAAATTGACCCTATCACTCTACAAACTTCCTGCAAACCCTATCACGAAGATATCTCTCCAAAAGAAAGTGCATCCAATCGATCAACCATCTAGTATGTCTATAGTATACCAACTGCTCCTAATCATCAGGTCATGCCTCACAATCCATATATGGTCTCCATACAAAACCTAGCATTTCATCAAATACATGACACTGGTATGAAAGTTTTCCAAGCAATGTATAATGCAGAAAATATCCATAGCGATAAGAGTATGGATCCCTAGCAGTACAATCCAGTATACCATTTGATCAAGTCATTGAGATGTGCTTCTAGACCCATACATGAAGAAGAGAGACACCAACAGAAAGAGATTTCCCACCTCGATATGCAAATATCTCTGTATAGGTGGGCAAGAAGACATGGACCCCATGTGTATCTAGTCCCATGCTTGAACATCTACTTGATGCATATACCACTTCCCACAAGGAACTGATGACCTTTCCTATCGAGAACAATAATCCCCAACACCAAACCACAAAGAACAAGGGAAATGGGATCGACATTTCCAACAAAATTTGATAAGACTATCTCTGATTTTTGAACCTCCAAGCATCTCATACCAAGAAAATGACACATAGCACAATTGCCCCATCAAACAGAGTATGTCAAGAGCTCTCCATGAATAGGTATGCAGAGGATCCTCCACACATCCTCAAGAGTGATGGTGGCCTCCCCAGTCAGTGAATGAAATGAAGAGGTCTTCAAGTGCCACCTCTCCATGAGTGCAGTCATCATCGCACTATGACATCTGATGGTGGGCATGTAACAAATGTGTTGCAACCCAACAACATCTAGGAAATTTTTCTCTAGCTCATGAAACCCAACGATCAAGTCAAATAGATCACGTATTCATTGATCCCTTGACTGGAGTGGATTAAGGACCACCTACAATCATTCAACACATGATGTTAAGGATTCACTCTGAACATGCAAAATGAATTGAAAATGATCAACAAATTGAATTAAAGTTCCAAATAGTCAAAAGTGAAAGTTTTGTGTCAATAGCGAGGAATTTTTTATCAAAAGCGATAAAAAAAGGAAAAAGAGATGAATTCATTGTCAAGAGCGATGAAACATTTCAAAAGCACAAAGTCAAAAGCGAATAAGTTTTTCAAAGGCACAAAATTATAACAAGAGCGAGCGAAAAGAAGCAATAAAGTCAAAGGCAAAAAAGTAAGTCAAAAGCGAATTTCAAATGCAAAAAATCAGGTCAAAAGGGAAAAATGAAAGCAAGTGTGCAAGGAAATATCAAGAGCAACCAAATTGCAAGAGTGAAAGCACCAAAATCCAACAACTCGTGCTATTGACTAGTTGGACTTTGTGCATTAATTACAAAATCATGGAAAGACAAAAATGAAAATTGAAAGGGTACATATCAAGGCACCAACACCTGCAGGTCGTCCAAACTCTCGAACTGATTCTGCATGATATGGGGCTCCCCAAATCCTCGCCATAGCTCCTCGAAAACTAACAAAACGAGAAAAGTAGAGGCAAGAATTCTCTATAGGCTCAAAGTGCAATTGAGGAAATTAGAACCCTAATTACCTATTTTAACCCCCTAAAACCCTAATTTTTACTTAGGAAACCTTCCTAGGTTAAAATTAGGACCTCTTGGGAACATTTGAACAAGCAACAAATGACCTATAGACTTAATTTTTTGTTCTCTACACATCTGAACTAAAATAGAATAGTGTCATGAGCCTGACCTCAAATTTGAAATTTTCGGCCAACCTCTCGAGGGGGTAGCCCAAAGTCCTACCATCATTCCACTGACCATTGGGGCACAGTGGGGCATATAAAAAATTTCAAAACTTAATCTTAACATCAAAATATTTGAAACAAAGCAACCAATACTTTGTCTCAAAGAGGGGCAAAATGTAGACATGCAAATTTGACCTAACACATATCGCACATCCTAAATGACATTTTCACATCATTGACATCATTATCATCAAATATCACTGCATTTCACATCAAAAGCATCAAAAACCCTAATTTCCCCTACTAATTGAATAATTAGACATTATTTAATTAATTCACTTTTTCACCATTTTTGACAAATTAAATAAATTTCATTTATTTAATAAAGTCCTAAAACCCTAATTTTTGTTATTAATTGAATAATACGACATTGCTTAACTAATTCACTTTTTCATCAAATTCGACTAAGTATCTAACTTTATTCCTCCTGATTAATTAAACAATGTCAATTATTTAATTATATCGCTAATTCACTTTATTCCCCTAAATCGATTAAATTATTAAAACGTAATAGTTTAATTAAATCACTTTCCCTCGAAAAATTTGAATAAATAAACTAGTCAATAACATCATCAAAAATCAAATCAAATCAAATGCAACTTTGTTTGCAAAAGTCAAACTTGATTTGCACATTCAACTCCAAAAAGAATTAATTAATTATCTCCACCCACTTTCCTGATTGAGTAAATTATGGAGTCACTAATTACTCAATCTATTTCCTGACTGATTGATCTATTTCCTGACAGATCAATCTATTTCCTAATTGATCAATATATATTCTTGATAGATCAATCTATTCCTTAATCACACTAATTACGTAATCAATTTGCACAGATTATGCCCATCTAATTCCTCTCAACATCTTTCAACCATCGATCAAGATATTCTACTATTCAATCTTGATTCTCCATTTCAAATCACAAATTCTATATAAAAAACCTCTTTCCTCACAAAAAGGATCAAATAATCAATACAGTTTATGCAACGAAGTGATTCCAAGATCATAATCGACATTGACAAAGCTTCAACACATCTTCAATCAACAACACACATTCTTCAATCTCTCGCACACAATCATGGAGACTTCGCATTGATACGAACAAACCTACATCTTCATGAATACACTTTGACACGGGATGGTAAATTTATTGTGTTATTGTATTCTTGCAATTATGTTCTTGATTTCATTAATTTCGTAGTTTCATTTCATGAGAGAAGGAATGAATCTTGATCATTATTTTGGATTAGATTAGTTTTTATTCATTGTTTTGATCTTGTTTATACTTATATATTTCCCCCTCACACATGTACAAATTATAGAGCAATCAATAGGATCACCATCAAGTATAGATTCCCATTGTCAAGGATGGATGACATTATGGACTATTTGAGTGGAGAAAAATATTTCACAAAGATTGATCTAAAGATTGGATATCATCATATCAAAATCATAGAAGGAGATGATTAGAAGACTACATTCAAGACTAATGAAGGATTGTATGAGTGGTTAGTGATGCCTTTTGGATTGACCAATGCACCTAGCACTTTCATGAGGCTGATGAATGAGGTATTGAAAAAATTCTTGGGTAGTTTGTTATTGTTTACTTTGATGATATTCTAATTTTTAGTAAGACTCAATAGGAACATTTGTGGCACATCAGACAAGTATTGCATAGATTGAGAGATTTTTTTATTAATGTCAAGAAGTGTAGATTTATGAAGAAAAAATTAGTGTACTTAGGTTTTTTCATTTCTATTGAAGGATTGAAGATGGACCCTGATAAGGTTAGAGCGACTGTTGAGTGGCCTACACCGGTGAACATTGGAGAGCTAAGATCATTTCATGGATTGGCTAGTTTCTACCAAATATTTATCAGGAGCTCTAGTAGCATTTGCACACCTATGATAAAGACAGTGAGAGGAGATAGAAAGGACTTTAAGTGGACATCTGGAGCACAAATAAGTTTTGAATTGATGAAGCAAAAGGTGACAAAGCAACTAGTTAGCATTACCTGATTTTGACAAAGTAATTCAAGTTGATTGCGATGCTAGTGAGAATGCAATAGGAGCAATTTTGAGTCAAGAAGGAAGACCTATAGCTTATTTCAATGATAATTTGAATGATTCCAAAAGAAGATATTTAGTTTGTGATTAGGAATTCTATGCCATAATTCAAGCCTTGAAGAAGTGGAGACATTATTTGTTGCCTAAGTAATTTGTGTTATATACTGATCATCAAGCTTTGTAGTATTTGAACAGTCAAGGGAAGTTCAATCAGAGACATATGATATGGGTTAAGTTCTTGAAAAATTATACAATTGTGTTGAAGCATAGGAGTGGCCCAAGTCAAACAAAGTTGTAGATGCATTAAGCAAGAGAAGGAATTTGTTGACATAAATGAGGATAGAAATATTGGGTTTTGAGGAACTAAAGCACATGTATGGGGATGATCCAGATTTTGTTGATGCATGGAGAGCATGTAAAGAACTAGTAGTGACAGACATAATCCAATGGTTGTATTATTTCATTCAATAAGATATGTTGTTCAAAGGAAATCAGTTGTGTATTCCAAGTTCAATGAGGGAGAGTCTGATTACGGAGAAGCATAGTGGAGGACTAGTAGGACATTTTGGAGTGGATAAAATAGTAGCTTTGGTGAGTTACCACTATTTTTGGCTGCATATATATAAGGATGCCAGGAAGTATGTTTAGAGTTGTCAAACTTATCAAGTAGCAAAAGGGAGTAGTCAAAATATTGGATTATACAAACCTTTGACAATACTAGAGAGACCTTGGGAAGATATTAGCATGGATTTCATACTGGGATTGCCAAGAGCATAGAGAGGACATGATTTTATAATGGTAATAGTGGACAAGTTTTGTAAGATGACACATTTCATTCCTTACAAAAAGACCAATGATGTTGTGCATGTTGTTGACCTATTTTTCAAGGAGATTGTGAGATTACATGGATTACCTAGGAGTATAGTTTCAGAAAAGGACACTAAGTTCATTAGATACTTTTGGAGGACATTGTGGAAGAAAATGAAGACAAATTTAAAGTTTAGTTTAACATATCACCCACAAACAGATGGACAAAAAAAAGTAGTAAACAGAAGTTTGGGTAACTTATTGAGGTGTTTGGTTGGAGATATATTTTCATACATGACATGCCTATATTTGGTAACAAAAAAAATTCACCTATTTTTTAGGGCATGGAGAAAAATGGTCCCTTAAAAGTTTATATGGATTCATATACTCATATGATCCATATGATAATATTGTACATGGTTTCTAGGTATAAGTTTATGTAAGGTTCACAAGAATATTTGGAAAAAAAATTAAAAAGGGGGTTATTGCACCCATTTAGTTTACAAATCTTTTTAAAAACTTATGTCAAGGTTATGTAGGAACTAACATCAACTAGGGGTAGATGCAGTTAAGGTCTAAGCCTTAGGGTCATGTTTCTAGCCCAATGGTCAATCATAGCTATCCATGAGGGGATAAGCCCCCACGAGTTACATTGAGGTTGCACCATTGTTGATCCATCATACAATGCCACCAAACACCACCAATGTATTGCTCACCACCAAAGAGTCACTATCCTATAATTCATTTTTCCTAGAGTTGATTTTTTTTTTGGAAGCATAACATTCACCCCAAGAGTAAGATATTTCACTTCTTATAGTAGATGGAAAAATATTTCTAAGCACTAGGCTATAGTATCAGTGGTCTTTCAACATTTTTATATTTTAAAAAAATCCAGTTGAAATCTAGATTTTTTTCCCTTGCTTCAAGAGGACATGTCATGTACATATGATGTCCAAATATGGACATATTATAGCTAATGAAAAAAAAATTGAGCACTACATAATGGACTAATTTGGGAGTTGTTGTTATGTCATTTGTTTACTTACCTTATATTTGATTTTTTATTGGTTCCCTAGATTGTGGTAACTTGTGAGTTTGTGGAAAATTGATTCTAGAGGTTAATGATATTATATTTTCACAATTCATACTATAGATCATTATTACTTTTGGATTAAATTATGTGCAATTTTTTGTATCTTTGATTATATTGGTTTGACATGGTTACCAATTTATTTTTTATTTTATGTTGCATTGTGAGATATATTAGTTTTGTAGTGTTTTAGGTTGTTTATACTAACAAGTTGCATATATAACTCAAATGTGGGTTAACTATACTAAGGATGTATGTTGACTACATGATGCAATCATGTGAGACTTTGTGTGAATTTGATGAAGGTGACTTTTGTGGTGATCAAAGTGTCATGGCAGTTCCTTGTACCCTTGGGGGATTTAGCATGACATGATTATATATACAAATGCATTTTTTGTGGTGTTGGATTGATTCCTAATTATAGGTGGTGGTGTAGTGTATCAGTTTGGAGATTGTGGTTTTATTTTACACTTTGGGAGCTCCTAGGATAGTAGTTTAGCTCTTTGATTAATGGTTAGGTCCATGTATTATCTTCATTTAGGAAATCGTTATTATGATTTCATGAATATATTTCTTACACACTTCAATGGGAGTTTTTGATAATGATGGTTTGGTGGTTTTGTATCTTCTCATCTTGAAGATCATGATTTTACTTTAAACTTTCAGAGCTCCTAGTGTTGATTTACTTGATTATGTTAGGGTCATGGATGATCTTCAGTTAGGAGATGTTTATCATCGTGCCATATGTAGCTTACTATCACCATTCAATGGGAGATTTTAGAATTATATAGATTCATAATTTGGTGATGGATGTGTGAAGGAGGGGATTCACTACTCCCCAATCCCAAGACAAACAAAGTCTAAAGGGAGTGAATTTTCCTCAGCCACCTCAATGAAAAAATTTCAGGTGACAAAGGTTCAAGATGAAAGAGATTACAAAAATGTACTTAAAAGAGAATTTCTGATATGTTTAAGAATGAAGGACTTCATGGATCGAAAGAGAAAATTACACATATTTTTGGACAAGGTAACAAGCTCTCAGCCAAAGGACGTCAACATGGGATTCAAAAGACATCACAACATGAGCTAGCGTCTCATATGAACAAAGAGTTACACTTGTACACAGAACTCAAAAAAAATTATATCTACCTAGAATATGAAGTCTGACTATTCTTTTAACTTAATAGAAAATAGGAATGAAAGGAAATGACAAAGAAGGTAAGATGTTAACTCACGGAAGGTTTTGTACTACGAAACCTCTCACAAAGCTTCATGCGAACAACCTACACACAGAGAGAATGAGGAAAAGTGTTGGGGTCTTTTTGGGGCTTGCCTCAGTCAAACCCTCGTTTTGGTGTTTCCACCTCCACGGACAACCAGATAAAGAGAGAATTTAGAAAAGACGTAAAGTAAAGTAAACACAATGAGTGATAAAAGAAAACCCTACGATGGAGGATAACTCATATCACAAAATAAATAGACGAGTGATAAAATAAAACCTCATTATGGAGGAGAACCTATATCACTAAGTAAATACACAAGATAAATATGCTAGCAAATACACAAGATAGGATAATATCACAAGAGACTGTTACCAACAGTCTATGGCTCCCTCTTGGCTTGATAGACATGATGTTGAATGCATGCAAGAGAGCCTTGGTTTTTGACAAGATGTGAATCTAGTATGGCTTCACCGTAGAAAAGATATGTAGAAGATAAATAAGTGAGAGAGAAAGTTGAGAAAAATGGTGAGAATGAATGAGAAGGAAGGTGAAAGAAAAAAAAATTGTGAAGTTGCATGGGAAAGAAGAGCTGTTACACTCGAGATTCTGCCACGACACATGTCATGGGAAAATTTCTTGAGATTCACTTATTTAAACTCATAAAGCTTGGGGATGTTGGCACGCCACATGGACATCCACACGCCACACAGGCATCTAACTCACAACTTTGTAACAAATGAGATGGTGGACTACTAACACTTCATCATTGTCCCTTATGGAGTTGGAATCATAAAATTTTGACTCATAAGGTTCTTGTCATAAATGTGTCTAGGCGCCATAAATGTGGCGAGCTAAATGTGCAAGTGTGAAATCACCATGGGGTGCAATTTTATGACAATATATTTTTCCCCCACTTTAGTGAGCTAATTTTTGAGAAAAATTGGTTGCACTAAAGTAGTTAAGAAGACATAAATACAAGATCAAAAATTTGAAAATTTTATAGATTTACATGAAAAAAGGATACTATAGAGGCCACAAAGGTTGAGTAGGAAAATATTGGTGGTGCCCCTAGTGATTGAAATTGACAAGAAACTACAGTGCAAGAAATGAAGTTTTGTTCTAAAAAACTCAAATTTAGGTCAGTTCGAAAACCAAAAGAAGCGACCATGACGAGGAGAATGCTTAAGAAAAATTAGGTGGTTCAAAAGAAAAATATGTTGAAGAGGTGAATATATGCCCCCTCCTATTTTTTCCCCCAGCTAGGTGGGGTGAAAATAGGAAGGATGGAAGGAACACATCTTCCAGGAAAAATGGGCCAAAAATGTCCTATATATACCTCAGAGGGCCATAGATGGGTCATTTTCACTATTCATAGAGAGGAGTTTGTTGGATTTTGTGAGATAAAAGCTAGAAAAATTCCTTCCAGATGTGACTATGTAGACTTGAGAATCACACAGCTCCACACAGTCATATTCGAGGGTGGCAAGGTCGATAAGGTACAAGGAATCTAACCCTACTTTTTCATTTTGATGCATTTTTTTATGTTTTTTCCATTTTGAGAGCAATGCAGGCATCTCACTGATGTGCAGGAATTCGGTCAACGTGTTGTCATCTCGACAATGCATCGGTGGCCTCTAGTTGCACTAGCATCTACCCTGCATGTTGGCATCGAGCGACGTTCAGCCTCACACACTAGTGTGTCACACAAACATCTACATGGCAATCCTCCATCCCAAAGGTTGATAGAAAATTTTTTGATGTAGAAGATAGAATTTTATGATGTAGATGGATATGACGTGAATTTTGTTTCTACTGCAGGAGTGGCCAAAGATAACAAAGCACAAAGGCAGAAACATGCTTACTACACTGCATAATTGGGCTAGGCATATGCATCCAGATGATCAAAACCATATCTGACATGTGGGTATGTGGTGCGCCTACACACTAGACGTGTGCTACCATCCCTTATGCTCATGGCACTCATGGAGTGTTGGGATGCATTTACCTCCTCCTTCCACCTTCCATCAGGAGAGATGACTTTCACATTGGAGGACGTGTACAAGATCACCGTCCTATCCATCCATGGATGGTAGGTGGCCTATGACAAGGTGAGGATGACTCAAGAGGCCCTAGAGGACCAGGGGACACTATCAACCACATCTATATGTCTTGGTTTGAGTAGGGGCGAGTGGCCATTACACTATGTTGAAGGATGATGGTCAGCACAATCACCCTTCAAGTCATGATGGATGGAAAAGGCTCTCACCTACATGGGGGCCTCATCCATTGCATCAGTGAGATGGAGGAGCACGAGATTGTCTACGCCTAGGTTCAAAGCATGCTCGCTCATCTATACCACGACCTCGGGCATTATGTCCACAATGAGTTCTTTAGTCTCACAACTTGCACGCTCCTATAGGTTGGGTGTTCGAATACATCATGTGCACCCATCCAGATAGGTATCTTGAGGGTGTAACTCCTGGTACACTAATGGTGCACGCATACCCATTGGTGTGCAACTAGAGATATGGAGATCTCAAATTTTTTCAGCTTTCATTTGATTCTTTGCGTTCATGAGATGTGAGATGGTGACCTTATATAGGGATGGTCTAGCCCATAGATAGGTGATAGCTACGACACATCTAACCTGATCAACTCCTGGTGGATCAATTGGACCATATTATAGTACCAAATTACTAGCATAGGGTCACTCATCAGTTCAAGTAGGTACAAACAATCCCCGCAACAACCCCAAGTTACATTTGATCGATGAGGAGCACCACCCAGCCAGGTGATCATCACTGTCTGACCATTATGGATGTCACTATTAGTGACGATGAGTTAGATAATGATGATCAACCCTCGGTCCTCACAATCGACAATGTCAGAGTGCCCCACAATTTTAGAGCATGGTGAGCGATAGCTAGTCCTTCCTCAATTTTGTTGGAACATACCCCCATGGGAAATTTTGATGCATAGGGGTAGGAAGGAGAGGATCGTGACGATGGAAAAAATGAGGAGGCAGAGGTGGAGGGGGGAGCAACAGAGAGGCCCAAATGGTAGCGGAGGCTATCATCACCCCCATTCGAAGTCCTAATCTCATTGATGCCACCTTCTAGGGTAGTCAGCCCTCCTACAACAACAAAGTTTGGTGTAGGATCCAACGTTGCATCCCCTCCTAATCCACACTAGTAGTTCAAGGATCTAGGTATGAGAGTGATTCATGTTATTTCCCTTTAGTACTTCTTACTACAATGTATCTCATATATATATGTGCATGTTTTAATATCATCTGGTGCTGATATCATCTACTTATATGTGGTTGCAATCAATGCACAGGAATGGATCAACTTCATCAAGAAGTGCATCTCTGAGGTGGCCCCAATCATGCTAGTCTAGGGGAGCGTCCTTGACGTGTACATGTTGATATCATCAGAGGGACACACCCACTTGTTTAAGCATGTTACATTGTTGAGGATTGCTTACAAGGAGGAACATGTGGATATTGTGCAGAGGATAGTCGATGTCATTGCTATGACTGAGTAGCGGGATCAGCATGCGGTCAAGCTTCGCACTGCCTTGATTGAGTGAGATGAGTCTAGGATGCGGGTAGAGAGTTATAAGAGGGTACATGACACCCTGTAGAGCTAAATCGATGACCTCGGTGGGTAGGTGGTAGCTGGGAGGTTGGGTGTAGATCCCCAAGTGTAATAGCTTTAGGAAGAGCTACGACAAACCGTGCGTGGGAGGTGTGACTCCAATTAGAGGTTGTAGAGTTGAGAGGAGAGGTTCAAAGACTATGCATCATCATGTCAATCTCGCAATCACATTGATCATGGTCCATAGCATTCGTTCGGCCCCGACCTCTGTCACCACTAGTGCCAAAAGGCTCAAGGAGCCATGCACCAGGGAGATAGAGGCACATTTTGTATATGTCAAATTTTTTCCATGGATATTATTGTTTTGTATAGCATTATTTTGATGTATAGACACATATAGATATATAATCACCACATTTTGATACAGTGGTGTGATATATGTACATGACACACATTTTGATATATGTATATATAATATTTTTGTGCAGCATCATGGTGTTCTTTATGTGTATGTTTTTACTTTCATGTATGGTTATGTGATGGATTTGTGTTTATGGATGTATGTTTAGATTAGATTCCATCATGATCTAATAAATACACATTGGATGTATGTTAATTAAATACAATGATGATCTAATTGCCTAACCAAAAGGATTATTCAAATGTAATGCATGGATACACCGCATAATAAAACACATGTATAGATAATTCCTAATTAAAGAAATGAATCATAGACACATGTTCACATCATAACAAAGAATGTAGAGATAATATGTTAATAAAGGAATGTTATAGCATAATGAACTGTAATACACAAGCGATGAGCGTCATGTGTGTGCCACATAGACACTATGCATAGTATCGACAAAGATGCATCACATTGACAGGTTCTTTTAGATGTGTTCCATCCATAGACAACAATCCATAAGCACCAGAACCAAACACAAAGATGATAATGTAAGGGCCTAACCAATTAGGGCTAAACTTCTCCTTTTGATTAGGTGACACATTTACATTTCTCTGATTCTCATAGAGAACCAAATCACCTACCTTGAAAGTTTGAGAAAGAACACCTTGATTGTAATGTTTAAAGATATATTATTGATAAGCTTGGAGATGATTGAGGGCCTACAATTGGTGCTCATTGAGCAACTCAAGTTGATGCAAATGATTAGTACAGTAAGTTTCATCATCAATTAACCCTTTAAGGGAAACTTGCAAAGATGTAATTTCCAACTCTAAAGGCATGATAGCCTCGACACCATACATGAGGTAATACAATGTTGTACTAGTACAACAACTCTTGCGATAGGCCTACAAAGCATACATTAATTATGTCAATATTTACCGTGTTTATTCATTATTTTTTGAAGAATAAGCTCAAGATTTTTATTAGATGCTTCAACTTAGCCATTAGACTGAGGATAGTAAGGTGTAGAAAAATGATGTTGAATATGAGATTTTTATAGGAATTGTTTCACCTCCTTGTTCTTAAATGAAGTACCATTATCATAAACAAGGATAGAAGGAAATATGAAATGAGCAATGATATTATTTCGAAGAAAGATACAAATTGATTTAGTGTTCGTGGATCAAAGTGGAACAACTTCGACCCATTTCATAAAGTAATCAATAGAAGTAATGATGAAGGTATGTCCTTTAGAAGGAGGTGATATTTTACCAATAATATCCAACCCCCATTTTACAAATAGCCAAGGATAGGTATTATTTTGAAGCTCTTGAGCAGGAGAATGAATAAGATTGCTATGTTGCTGACATTGGAGACACTTCTTGACAAAGGCAAAGGATTCTTGCTCCATTATTTTCCAAAATTATCCCATGTGAATAATTTTACGTACCAAGGATTTACCACCAAAATTTCCACCCCTAGAGCCCGAATGGGCTTCTTGAAGGGCAAGGGGTATTTCTGCCTTAGTGAAATACCAAAGAAGAAGACCATTAATATATTTTTGATAGAGAACATTCAATAGTATAATGTATAGGACTGGAAGTTTTCGTATTCGAGTGCAAGTGTTTTTAGTCACATTGTTGGGAAAATTTCTAGTCTTCAAATAATTATAAATGCGATAGTACCATTCCTCTAGGTCTACATGAGAACACACTAGAGCATTGAATTCAGGTTGATCTGAGACAATAGGAGAGTAGAGAATATAAGCCACAAAGTGGCATTCTTCTATGACATCATCTAAACACACATAGAGGTTGCACTCGCCATTGCATCTGCATGTTGATTTTCTCTCCTAGGAGCATTGTCTATTGTGAAGGAAGAGAAATGATCAAGCAAGGATAAGGCCAAATCCCCATACTAAGATATCTTATTCTACTTGGCTTGATACATTCTTGTAATTTGATTTAGAATAAGTCCAAAATCACCATGAATGTGAAGATGTTTAGTATTCAAAGCCATCGTGGCGTGCAAGCCAACAATAAGCACTTCATACTTAGTGATGTTGTTAGTGTAATGAAATCTAATCGGAAAGATAGAGGTACTAGCTTTCCTTCAAGTGAGACTAGAACTACACTTTCCCCAAAGCCAACTTGAAATCTTGATCCATCGAAGTACATCTCCCACATAGGTTCATCGTATGTTGCAAAAGGTCTTCATCTAGAAATAAATCAAAACTAGGGAAGGAGTGAGATGAGGGAGCTTCCTCCAATTGATCGACAACAACTTCACCTTTGATTTCTTTCTAAGTTACAAATTTGATGTTGAACTCATAAAGCAACATCACCCATTTCGCCAACCTTCCCAAAATATTGGTTCTAGTGAACAAATGTTTAAGAAGATCACTTTGCACAATGACATGCATTTCAACATGGAGAAGATAACGTTGTAACTTTGGTGTTGTGAAAATGAGAGCAAGACATTGTTTCTCCATGACAGAATAACGAGTTTCATAGTCGATGAGAATATAGCTAATATAGTAGACCACTCTTTCTTTACCATCATCATCATCATGTTGAGCTAACAAAGATGCTAAGGCACGAGGTGATAAATAAATATAAAACAAAAATGGTTTATCCTGCACAACCGACATTAAGATAGGAGGATTGGCCAAATAACTCTCGACTGACTCAAAATCCTTTTCGCAATCATCATCCCATCAAAAGTGAACATCTTTCTTCAACAAATGCATGAAGGGAAGGGTACGATCAGCCAATTGAGACACAAAACCTAAAAATTTCCTGAATTTTCCCCTACAAACTACATAGTTGAGAGATGTTTCTAGGTGGAGACATGTTAATAATTACATCAATATTGTTTTTGTCGACTTTGATTCCACAGTGAGAAATGATAAATCCCAAAAGATTGCCAACATCAATACCAAATACACACTTAAGAGGATTCAATCTCATCTTATAAAGTTCAAGCCTTTCAAATATAAGACGAAGATTTTCAATGTGATCTTCACGAGTCATAGACTTAGCCAAGATATCATCAATGTAATCTTCAAAAATTTTGTGAATGAAATCATGAATTATTAGGGTCATTTATCGTTGGTAAGTTGTTTTTGCATCCTTCAACCCAAACGACATGACCACGTAACAGAAGTTACCCCAAGGGGTAGTGAAGGTTGTCTTATACTGATCTTTTGGGTTAATACAAATCTAACTATAACTCTAGAATCTATTCATGAGGGAAAATAAGGTATGGCCTACAGTTGAGTCTACAATCATATCAATATTAGGCAACAAAAAATCATCCTTAAGAGAAGCCTTATTGAGATTATGAAAATCAATAAAAATGTGAATACGGCCATCAGGCTTGTTGACAACAATGATATTTTACATCCAAGGTAAATTGTCAATAGGAAAAATAAAGTTGGCTTTTAAGAGCTTCTCTATCTCAGTCTTGACTAATAAAGTGACCTTTCGATTCATCTTTTAGATATTTTGTTTGATGGCCATAGCATCAGGACATAGGATGATATTGTGACTCGTCAATACTAGACATGTCCTCATATGACCAAGAAAAAATATTAGGATGAGAATGTAACAATTCAGAATGTTGTTTAGACTCTTCTAAAGAAAGGAACATTCTAATCTTAATCACCTTTTTAGAAAACTTAGGATCCATGAAAACATAGGTAGTATCCCCTTTAAGGAGAGCATTATGGTCCTCATGATGAGAAATAGGAACATCGCCATCCACATTATATAAAGGAGTGTTCTCATCAGTGCTCATAACAAATTCTCTAAAGTATGCTTGTTTGTGCAAGCGATACAAGAATCGCCATTTATGCTGATGAGAAGGAAAATGGGAATATACACTTAATAATTCTTCTAGTGCTTCCTCTAAAAAGAAGACATCTAAAGGGACTTCATTAGATTCTACTTTACTCTCAATCAGTTTGGGGTAAACCAGACTGAGAGGTTTAATGAAAATCATGTTAACACTCCACCATGGTTTTTTCCTAGATTGTTCATGACAACAACCAAGCCCCAACTTACGCTTATGAGGTATACATTCTATAAGGACTTGAATTCCTTGTTCATTATGCCCACAACCTTTACATCCATAACAATTTTTAGAAATAATTTTGAAGTCAAGTTCGTAACATGTTTGCAAATCTTGATGAGGATGATCTACATAGAGAGCATCATTCCAACAATGGGGACCATACTCCTCTAGGGGATCACCATCATCCTTCTTAATAGGACTACAAACATTAGCCTCTTTAACATAAATGTGATCATCTTCCTCAGTAGGGGTACAATCACTCTCCTTAATAGGAGCTTGATCACTTTCCTTAGTGGGAGGACAATAAGCTTTCTTGACAGAGGTGTATGAAATTGTTGGAATGTCAAGATGGATAGGGTCAACTTTGTATTCCCTATTGAAAAACTCAAAAAATTCCAAGGACACCCAATCGTCACCAAGACATGCATTTGATTAAGAAGAAGAAGAAGAAGAAGAAGAAGGGGTATACTTAGGACTCTCCACTTCGAGGCAATCTTCTTTAGGGACATCCATCTTAGCAACAACCTTCAGAGTAAGCACCGAAGAGGATGTCAATGCATTAGAAGATAGTGATGGAATGCAATTTTTAAGGGTAGAAGCAACTGAGGCTTGACCAACAGCTATCATTTCACAAAGGTGTATTGCATCAGGGTTAGCCTTAATTTTAATTACTTTTTTATTAGTAACAAATTTCATACAATGATGCAAAGGAGAAGTTAAAGCTCCCAAAGCATGAATCTAGGATCTTCCCAAGAGAATATTGTAAGGTAAAGGCCTTGGCATAACATAAGCCAAGGTAGGTATGGTAACGGGTCGTAACCTCAAAGGAAATATTATCGTGCCAAGGGCTTGACAACCAACATTATCAAATCCATCAATGTATAAAGAAGAAGTAGCAAGAGAAGAAGAATTTATCTTAATCTTAGGTAATAGATCAATACTACATACCTTGAGAGTCAAATTGGTGTCAATGAGAGCACGCTTAATA
>VDFB02048531.1:0-44654 GCA_007258455.2 Sequoia sempervirens
AGCCAATTAACAAAGTAGCAATAGAAAACTATGTCCATGTTAATATGGTGGACAGTATATATTTGTGCATAATTCTATAAGGATACCATGTGTTGTGATTTCTAGTTGCATGAAGTTTGATTAAACAATTGATAGTTAGTGCTATCTAGTTCTCATTTACTCTTCTATCATCTCATATCTAATTAATTAGGTAACATTCAATTAGTGTTTAAATACATAACATTTAAAAGGAAGAAATAATTATGATTATCCTTGTGCACATTTCACCTATAACTCAAATCCAATTAACAAAGCAGCAATAGAAAACTATGTCCATGTTAATATGGTGGACATTATCTATTTGTGCATAATTCTATAAGGATACCATCCGTTGTGATTTCTGGTTGCATGAAGTTTGATTAAACAATTGATAGTTAGTGCTAGACAGCCAAATGAAATTAACTTGGGTACATGATACTAGGCTTGCAGCCATGAGACTTCTTTTAATCTTAAATGTCACAGTATATGTAGCATATTACCCAATAGCTCTATCTCACATTTCATTCATGTTGATTTAGGCAATTCCATATTTCCCATTTACCCTTGTATCATCTCATATCTAAATAATTAGGCAACTGCTAATTAGTCTTTAAGTACATAGCAATTAACAAAAAATAAATAATTACAATTATCCTTGTGTACATTTGAACTATTAATCAAAGGCAATTAACAAACTAGCACTAGAAAACCATGTACGTGTTAATGTGTTGGATAACATGTATCTGTGCATAGGTGTATATGGATGCTATGAGTTGAGATTTCTACCATTATGTAGCACTTACTATTACTTGTGCAATCAAGCCAAATGCAAGTAGAATCCATAATTCATGGTATCCAAATACACTCAAGGACAAATACAAATCAAGGTTGTTGGCATCCTAATAAGAAAGATGATGAGATACATCCAATTAATGTATGTCACAATATCTTATTTAATGAAGATGATTTGGACAGGGAGGTTACAAATGAGAATCCTTATTGGTGTGTGAGTAATGCTCTTTTTCAAGACTTCTCAAGAAAATTGCATACGAATACTATGAGTAAACAGGTGGAATCAGATTTATTAATTGACTTTGATTGATGGGTCAAATGTGTACAAGGATAGTTAAATAATTAGGCAGCTGCTAATTAGTCTTTAAGTACATAATAATTAAAACAAAGAAATAATTACAATTATCCTTGTGTACATTTGAACTGTTGATCAAAGGCAATTAACAAACTAGCACTAGAAAACCATGCGTGTGTTAATATGTTGGATAACATGTACTTGTGCATAGGTGTATATGGATGTTATGAGTTGTGATTTATGTTTGCATGTAGCTGGTTTAAACATTTAATAATTAGTGTTGGATAATGGAATGAAATGAACTTGGGAAAATGGAAATAGAATGACCCCATGTATTTGGAACATCAATGTTTATGTAGCTTTAACATGATAGCAGATTTGCGTCCATGAGACTTATTTGAATCTCAAATGTCATAGCCTATGTGGCATATTAGCTAGTTGGGTTAACATGATAGCTTTCAAACAAGTTAATTCAGCAATAAATCAAGCTAATTGACTAATGAATTAATTGTGTTGAATGGTTAGTCATAGTTAATTATTAGTCATCTTTATCCTCCAAATCAGTTGAATCAATCTCGCCTATTCACATTCACAGACGTAGAGATAGATTACACAATCTCTCTGAGCATTTTGTATGCTTTTAATAAAATAGGAGCTTAAAATAGGATATGTACATTCATCTAAGCATGATAAGACATGGAATTCTGACATATATTATGGTTTGAAATACTGTCACAAATATGCATACAAAATATGGAAGCACAAGAAAAACATGTAAACTGTTTGACAGAATTCCTCGAAGAAATGTTGGCTTTTGGTGTGTGATGATTGCAAGTTATCCAGAGAATTATTTGTTGAAAGAGATTTTTGCAAAATTTGAAGCAAATTAATTAAATAGCTGATCAAGTTAACTGTAAATCAAGTTACTTTTGTATCAGCAATAAATCAAGCTAATTGACTAATGAATTAATTGTGTTGAGTGGTTAGTCATAGTTAATTATTAGTCATCTTTATCCTCCAAATCAGTTGAATCAATCTTGCCTATTCACATTCACAGACATAGAGCTAGATTACACAATCTATTTGAGCATTTTGTATGCTTTTAATCAAATAGGAGCTTTACAACATGATATGTACATTCATCTAAGCATGATAGGACATGGAATTCTGACAGATATTATGGTTTGAAATGCTATCATGAATATGCATACAAAATATGGAAGCACAAGAAAAACATGTAAACAGTTTGACAAAATTCCTCGAAGAAATGTTGGCTCTTGGTGTGTAATGATTACAAGTTATGCAGAGAATTATTTATTGAAAGAGCTTTCTGCAAACTTTGAAGCAAATTAACTAAATCGCTGATCAAGTTAACTATAAATCAAGTTACTTGACCAATCAATGAAAATAGTTCATTGATAGATCAGTTTTCTTGAATAGTTAATTATAGTTAATTATAAATCATCTTTATTCACCAAATCAATTAAACCAATCATGGGCATTCATATGCAAAAAAATAATTTCTTGAAATTGCAAAACCTGTGCCGACATCTTCCTTTGTGTTTCTTGGGCTACAAATATTCAATTGTGTCCATGGTTATGCATAAGCTATAGCTGTCCATATTAATTGTATTCCTTTGTCTATGTTCAAGTCATCTATTTATTCTATTGCTTTTGCTATTATTTCTTGAAAGCTCAAATGTCACAGTATATGTGGCATATTAGCTAATAAGTCCATCTCATATTTCTCTCATATCAATTTAGTTTGTTTCATCTTTCTTCAATACATTAATCAAAGTCAATTAACAAATAAGTCAATCTTACACTTGAATCATGCCAGTTAAGTCAATTCTATCTTTTACTCATTAATGAAATTAACTAATCATATTAACAAGATAGCTCTGAAACAAGTTATGTCAGTGATAGATCAAGTTGTTTGACTGATGAGTCAATTGAGTTGAATTGTTAATCATAGTAATAGCAAAAAAATCCTTGTTAGATGATGTCATAATTGAATTTTCTTTTGTGTGCTTGTGTGCACTTTTGCTATAGCTTGAAGCAATGATGCTTTATAGTTCAACTATTTAGTGTAATTGGAAACCTTTTTTAATTTAAATTGATTGATTTAAATCTGTTTGGAAACCATATTTACAGTGGTTCTTTAGGCTTGATGCAAAAAAAACAATATAGTTAAAATGCATAGTGAGAGCCTGTAGAGAACCATGAATTTTAACAAAATCCCTCTATCCTTTATGCTTTGATGACAACGGAAAAGCTCAAAGCAACACACTGTCGACTCATTGTTCCAAAGCTCTCATTATCGCACACGTTGACATAATTTTGGTTCCAAAGCTCTCTTTATGGGACTGTTTGCAGTAATAAAAAATATACAAACTTTATAGGGCTCACATGCATGAAGTAAAATGGACAAGAGGGTTTCTACATAATTCCTATCAAACGTAGATGAAACCTTCACATTTCAATAAGAAATTCAAATAGATAATACTAAAATTAGTTTAAAGTACGAATTTATAATCAAAGTATAAGAATGCCTTAAAGTAGTATGAAACCCTACTTGCATTTACTTGCTGGGGTTTTTTGGTGTTTTGACTATTAGTATCCATTACACTATTACTGTCATCCATTGCAATTGTAATTTTGGGAGTTTTTTGCACAAATGTGTTTTAATGCATTCTAAAACCCAACTTGCATTTCTGGGATAAAATGAAACAAAATAAATAAAAGTAGCAATCTGTTACCATGAGTAACTCGTCTCTTGGTGTTCTTTCAATGAGCATAGGAACTTTTTCTCTATCACTGTAAATGTCCCCTTTATATTGATGAAAGCTATCAATTTTCAAAACAATGCCTCTGCTTAAATTTATTAAATCAATTTATATACTCAGAAGTTGCCCAATTCCATGTAAAGCAGTAACCTTGTCTTCTTTACTAAGATATTTGAGTTTCTATAATAAAGAGTTATGATAACTAACAAATGTTGCTGTTGAATCTTCACACTCTCATTCTCTAGACAAGCCTCATTTATATTTCTTCTTTCTTTTCATATCTCTTTGGGATTCACCAGAACCATCAATTCTATAAACATTTGAACAGTCATCTATGTGGACAGAGTGAAATAATAGAAATGAGTAAACATCTTCAAGGACCCTTGTTAACTTTATGCTTCAAATCTATGCAATACCATCTCTGAAATATCTTTCAAATATTGTTTTCTATAAAGACTATTAGCAATGGCATTAGAATGTGAAGCCAAATATCTTGGAAATTCTTCCCAACACAAGACATGCAAGGTTTGGAAGAACAAACCTGTAATTGATGAGGGTACAACCTGAGACACATAAAATAATCCACAAACAAGAGAATAATTTTATTATTTAGAGAATGGAGCTTCTTACATGCAGAGGATCTCAAATCCCCAAGTTCTACAACACATGCAAGCTACAGAAAGCTACAGAATAACCCTTTCGCAACATGCGAGCTTGTCCCCAAAAAGTTACCCAAAAATATTAGAAACCCACCCATAAATAGAGCTCCTCTTTAGTTTGGAGCCAAAACAACATTAAAATTTGAGTTTAGGCGGTTTGGCACCGAAAATTACAACTTGAAGTTCAAATTTCAAAAGAACATTTGCAATTGTATCTTCTAGAAAGTGTGCCAACTTCCCGAGGCCATAACTTTTGATCCGGGGCTCCGATTTGTGAACCGTTTGAACCGTTGGAAAGGTCTCAAAGTCAAGAACACACTTGAAATCAGTTATGCTGATTTTGGAAAGTTTCAGGGCCATTCCAAAAGCTCTAAGTGCCTCAAATCCAACTCAGAAGATTTTCAGGTGCAGATCTGGGAAACTAAAACTGCAATATCTTTCAACCCAAGAATAGAAAAGAAAAACCATAAATTGGGAATTTCATTAGACGAAAAGGGTATCCAAAAATGTAAGAACATTTAAAAAATGATAAACTTGAAATTTAACTATTTTTGGGTGATGCAATATTGCCCTTACACCACTAGATGCTCCTGCATCAGTAATCATCTTGAGTCCCTGTCAACAATACTCTTTTTGCATCAACATTTCCAGAGCACGTCCCATGATCCATCATCAGATTGAGGAGCTAGAGATGCTAAAATTGTAGAGCATTACAGAGTTAACAGAATGAGATCTTATTCTCATAATGTACATCTACTAAAGAAACACGTTGGCTTTGGGAAAAGAGATTCTGAATTGATTTTGATATCAAAAATAGTTCTGTGCCAAGCTTTCTATATATGTATTATGTCTATTCTTTGTGACATTATTTCCAACCATATCAAAAGAACCCAACAAACAAATTGTAACAAATCATTTTGAATCAAAATACACAAATCATTAAAAAATAATATTTCTTTCTTTGCCTTATATTGTTACAGATAGAGCTTCTTTTCAATGATCATATGTATACTTGACATATTCCTAGGTTAACTGTATCAACTTAGAGAGTCTTGAGAAATTGCCACAAGAGTTGACTATTTTCATCTTTGCATAAGCCTCCACTGTATTCCACACTATATTATTGTTGTCTATCTTCTTACCATGAAAACTTGTCTACATATGGCAAATGACTAAAATTACACATCCTTTTGTTGGATTACTTACCATGGTCTGCCACCTTAAAAAGTTCAAAATTAATTGATGAGTCTATATGCTCAATAGATATATGTTGTCTTGTATTTTATTTTGCTTCTTCAAGATATTTGACCACATCTCCAACCATTTCCAAATCACGCTTTTGTGCAGCAGTCAATATGAAACTGACAACATCACCAGACTTAAATTTTTTTCCTTTTTCACATAGTAATTTTGCTATCAATTCATATGACCCAAGAACTGCTTCCGACAGAGACACACTTCCTCTTCCATCTATTTTAGTTTAACAAAATTTGTTCAAGAACTTTATTTTGTTAAATGAAACAATCAAGAATTTGGAAAACAAAAAAATCAACGGATTGTCGAGCTTTGTAATTGATCATGATTGTTCAATTTTTTTACCCTACTTTTAGAGCATACTGAATAACAAGCAACTAAACACAACATTCAGAACCCTACAATACTCTTGTATAATGAGAACACAAACAAGTATTCAAGGGTACCTATGCTCTTATAAAAAAAAAGTATTCAAGGGTACCTATGGTCTTTATTTCTGCTCCAAACTCTAAAAGAAGGCTCGCAGAGTCTTTGTATCTATTTGATGTTGCAATGTGCTAAACACAGGATATCAAAAACATTTGTCATATTGTTCCAAACTCTCAATAAAAAAAGAATCTTCATATCCTACCATCAAAGAAAATGCATTAAAGTCAAAGGAGTTTGAAATTGAATCATGTAACTCACCTTTTGCAACCTCTGTAAGCATTTCCGACCTTCGAATGCAAAATACATAAGCAATATGAAGACTAAATAAAATAATTATGATGCAAGCACTGACTAAAATCTGAATGAGTGACCATATGCTCTCTGAATATTTATTAGCCTTCATGTTTAACAAATACAGGAGCCAACTCAATCTTCTTGCAAAAGAAACAAATTATCTAGATCTTGAAAAGAACAAGAACAATTAACGTATTGCATATGTTCGTGTAACTTTATTTTAAAGCATTTGAACACACAATGCTTCACAATCATTGCAATTTGCAAGTGAATTCAAAAATAGTTCAGACATATACAAAGAATAGATAACAGATGGCTTAAAATATGCATATATTCAATCTTTAAAATCATAGAGTTGATTGGTATGTGTGAAATGGTCATGGTCTACTGTTTGACTAGGAAGTTTTCCAAGCATTTGAAGACAAAATCTCTGCCTTCAGATTTCTATTTTCTTTGACAATGATACATAATGTTTCATTCTGCTTGATGCCTAGAATAGTACCAAAAAAAACTGTTCTACAAAACATCTCTGGTTTAGGCCATGAAATTTGTTGAGCCATCTGGCTGCTATGCTGGTTTGAGCAAGTGGATAGCTTGTAGTTGATTTTCATCAGTTTATAGTTGTTTCCTGTGAACCCATTTTTAATTTGCGTATGAAAATAAAGATAACAAACCTATTAGCACTCACTTGAAAAAACTATTTTGTATAGTCTGAATTTTATTGGTACCTAGCGTCAAGGCAAGAATACTTATGCATCCACCCGGAATGCTTTTAACCGTCAGCATCAGCCAATCACATTTCAGCATTTAACATATTACTTATTTTTTTCTATAGTTTGAATTTGGAGAGCTATTTTTTATATTGGAAAATTAGCATTTATCTATTTTTATATTCGTCCGAGTAGCTTTATAAATCATTTTCATTTTAAAAATTTGGGAAAATGCGAACGCATAAATTGATTAAATAAATTTAAGCAAAGGCATAGTTTAAAAACTGGCGGCTAGAGGTACGTAATCCATGAATGCAGATTAAATGCATTAAAATATGAGGAAAATGCGAGTGCATAGACTGATTAAATAAATTTAAGCAAAGGCATAGTTTATAAAATTGGTGGGTAGACGTACATAATGCATGAATGCAAATTAAATGCATTAAATGGCATCTGGCTTGAGGTGAAGGTGTTGTAATGGCTTGGTGGCCACACGTGGCCTAGGTACTTTGGTCATTTAATATACAGTTAAGCCACTTGCTATGCATTTCTATTGCTTTGTGTGTGTTGTTTTTGTGTTCTGTAAGCGCGTGTTCTAAGGAAGAGTTTGTACCGACTGAGTAGGAAATGTTATAGTTGTAGAGTCGAGACCCAAAAATGAGTTACTTAAGGTGATAATTTGTTATTTTCCACAGTTTCTTTTTTTTAATTAAAGTGCATAATGAAGCTGTGTTTCATAGTGCTTTAGTTGGAGTATCACTATCACTTTGTGTGTGATGTCTTGATGCATGTATGTATGTATGCATGTCTCTATGTACATATGCATCTATCTATGTGCATATCTATGTGAACATTTGTGGATGCATGTATACATGTATGCATATGTCTCTGGATATATCTATGCATATATGTATGTGTGCATAGATGCATCTATGTGTATATGCATGCATGCATGTATGTTTACATCCATATATGCATTTATGTGTGTCTACATGGATGTATCTATACATATGTATGCATATGTATATATATATGTGTGTGTCTATATGTCTTTTTCTAGGAAAGAGTTATAAAACTATACTCACGCATTGTATTCCCTTACACGCATTCAATTTCTACCTCAACAAGACTTTACTCATAGGAGAAGGTTTTTTAGGCATCCACATCTCTTGATTGAAGCTCCCCTATAGGCTCACAACCTCCAACTCATCCAATAAAATCCCACACTTAGTAGGCTTGCAACCCCGATCAATCACTAACTTGGATGGATTCTTTGGTGTCATTAGCATTCATAGTTAATATTTATATCAATTGTAACTTCAATATTTCTAGTAACTTTAACATCTTCTACTAACAGTTAATAGTAGTTTTTGTATAGGAGTTTTTTTTTATTTTTGTCATAACTTACAAATGGGTAGTCATTTTTTCAAGTGTAAATAATCAACAGGAAGTTGGTTCCACCACCAACACTTTAGCAATGAGATGAGTTCAAAATTATAATTTTTTAACTAATTTTTAAACCTCTAAAGTTAATTTAATTTGTGCAAATTTTGATAGAGCATAACTTTCATCCTAGTTATCAAAAATTAACAAACTTTTTTCAAATTCATTAAAATTTCATAAGGATTTCAGATTTTTAGTCAAATTTAAGTTTAGGATATAACCTATTTTTTCAAATTTGTAAAAATATTCATAAGTTATAAATAGATGATTTGGCTTCCAAAATTGGAAAAATCTTGTTAATCTTGTCTTAAATCTTTATGGGGGGGCAACATTCAGATAAAATACAATTTTGGGGGGCTTGGTAAGGAAAAAATCAAGTGCCTTACTTTTTGTGCATCATGAATCCTAAAATTGACTTGTTAACTCCACATAATCTCTACACATGGAAATTCAAAGTACAACAACTTCTCCAATCTAAGGGCTTACTGAAAATGGTCAATGAACAACAAATGCAGTTCACTGGGGATTTTGAATAGTTTATATATGAAAAAAAATTAGATGAGGAAATAGGTATAAGTGGTCTCCTTGTTTTCTATAATTTTTAATTTCATATTGCTATTTGTACAACTCCTAATCAAAGGTGGGACAAGCTTAATGATCTATTTGGTAAATTTGATGAGTTCAAAATATTGTAACTCAGTGTTGAATTAACACCATTGTCTCCTAATTCAATCCCTTCTCTTGAAGATTTCTTGGTTCAATTTAAGTCTTTGCTTTCTCAACTTAAAGGTTGTGGTAAAATAAAAATATATAAAAATCTAAAAGGTCCTTATCATTTAATATTTTCTTCCTTGTACTCTATAATGAATGCACTTAGAACAATATTTGTAATGTCTTATTTTGAACTTTTTTGTGATAGACTCACAAGAGAACAATCTAAGTTAATATCTTTGGATGCTATCACCTTTTGAAAAATTCAAGCATCGGTTTCCCAATCCTCTAAGGGAAAGAAACAAACTGAGGATAAAACTAAGGGATCAAAATCAGAGCCTCCATTTGCTTCATCTTCCTTGACACTGGAATGAAAACTTTTAAGGAGAAGCCCAAATGTACTTACTATAAAACACAAGGGCATGAAGAACACTAATTTTTTAAAAATCAAAATGATGAAATGAGGCATCATCTTCAACATCAATTCAATTTCCTACAACCAAGCCAAGTATTTATTCCTCTTCTCCATCCACATCATTTTTTTACTCAAGAAAAGATAAGAACAATGGTCAGGAACTCTTCACTTTTGCAAATAGCATGCATCACATAAGTGGCTTCTTGATTCTAGGGCATCACGCCACATGGTTGTATCCAAGGAATTATTTTCCACATTTGAGCCTTGTTCATTCCCACCAATATTAATGGTTAATAACACATATGTCAGCCCTTGGAAAAGGCTCTATTGAGATTGGTGAAGAGACAATCATTGATGTACTTATGTACCTTCTTTATCCACTAATCTATTTTTTATTTATTATGTGGCATAAGAAAAATATTTTTTCACACCACATTTCATAATCATCAAATATTTGCAAATTAGAGACATCATTTCCATGAGTCATTTTGATCATGATTCTAGATTGTATTCCTTTTCTTCCTTTGGTTATGTTGATTTTTTTATTATAGATGGCATTGATACCTTTAACATGCATAAGGAGATATGATTTGGTTATTTGAACCTTGGAGTTTTATCCTCCTCATTGGTTCCTTCACCTTACACGAACATCACATATCCTTAACCTCCTACTTCTTCAAGATTGAGTAATCCTAGGTACATCATTGGTTTATCATGATTCAATGTAATAGGATATTCACAGTTATGTTTCCACTATAGCTGACTAGGGTGATTATAAGGTGCACATCAAACTTATTTAGTGAATCCTATTTTTACAAAATTGGCATGCACTTTTGATGATAGCCAAATTAACATTGTTGTCAACTTATCTATATCTTTGTCTCACATTCTACATTAGCTTTCACATTGAACATTTGAGAAACTTTTGTAGATTTCATCATCTTTGGATCTTGTGCATTATTTAGCCAAATTAAGATGATTGATCCTATCATCAAAAGTGTGTGCCAATTTTGTAAAAATAGGATTCACTAACTTTCGATTTCATCATGATTCCTCCTATCACTTAACTTATTTGAACTTGTATGTTTCATTTCATTGTATTTGCATCATTTCTCTTTTGGAGAGGGGTTTTTATTTTCTAGTGGGTTTTTCTCCTTTACTCCATTTATAAGAAATCTCTACCTGAGTATCCAACATGGATTAGTATTCAAGACTCACTATCTTGCTTACATTACTCCCTAATTTTAACTTAAGGGGGGTGTTAGTGTAGAAAATGTCTTTACATATCTAGTTAGGATATCACTTTTTTAGGATTGACCTATTCACATATAGCTTAAGTTTACTAGGACTTTATGTTTTGTCTCACCTCATGTATTTGAGACATGTATCCTCATCATTTGATACACCTAGTACATGCATACTTGTCACTTTCTCACACTTTTAAAGTGAATTCATAAGTATTGCACCTTTGGAGGGGTAGTCATATTTTTACTCCTAACTTCTCACCTCATCTATCTTTCTTGTATATGCAGGGTTCATCATTGTATTTACGTAATCCTCATTTGTATATGATAGACATACTATTGTGTTTATATTTTGTTCACTTGTAGAAGATTATCAATTCATGCTTTCAGATATTGGATAATCACAACATTCATCACAATAACTATGCATAGAAGGTAAGTTTTTGTATAAAAATTAAGTATAACTATGCATAATGATATTTCTCTAGCTCTCAGTATGGACATTAGATAATTTGTTTATGTCTAAATATGTAGGATGTTATTTATTTCAGCTTCTCAAAAGAAAGAAATGAAATCCCTTGTTTGCTCAAATCTATTATGTCAAGAAGTGATAATTTTGAGTTTTGTAAATGATGAATACCACTATGGATGGTGGTTAAAATTTCATAAAGATGTTTTGTTATGTATGAGAAACTTGAAATTAGAATTGACACATGGAATTTCTACTACAATGCTATCAATAATGGCATATTCTTTATTAGCCTCATTGTTACCCACACCAAGTGGTTTCTTGTACATATGATTCAAAGTTCTATGGAATTTCATGTGTTGATAGTTTGGATGACCACATAATCAAATTTTTCACACAAATTGCATATTAATAGGTTAGTTATGGAGTACAATGAAATATTTGTTCAACGTCATGGAAGAAAGGAACGAAAAATATTTTGGAACTATCACATATAAAGACTTAAAGAGTCTAGAGAGAAAAGTTTGATATGTCTAAAATTTTGATATATATTTACGAAAATCTCCACTCCCAACTATGAATTGTCAAGATTTTATCATATGAGTTTCAATAGAGCATTGTGCAAAGTTTTTTTTGAGTAAGATATTATAATGATTTTATGTATTCCTTCCTTTGAAAATTAATATAAGACTCAAATTCATTTATGTGTTTAACTTATTTGTATTATTTAATTGCTTAACTTAGGAAAACTTCACTTTCTAGATGCGCATTAAATATTTGTACTTTGTAGTATATGTTATTATTGTAATTGTTTAATATAGTTGAATACCTATGAAAATTATCACAAAATAATAATAATATAAAAATATTATTAATATGTTAATACTTAATTGTTAAATGAAATTGAAAATTGTGTAAAATTTAGATTCTAAAATAAAATAAAATTTAATTTCAAGGCAATATAAATCCATTTTTAGAACCTCTTTCAATTGCAATTTGCTTTGTATTTATTTGATAATATACATTATGTATATATATATATATTATGTATATATATATATATTTGGATAGATGAACTTGGCCCAAGGGGGCACACTTTTTAATATTTAATAATAAAAAGATTACAAAGATTAGGTTGCTTCTAAGAAGGGTCAAAGGAAAAATCATGTAATGCTACAAAATAAACATATTATTATTGATAGTGGCAAAATCCTTGGTGCAGTGGCACTCCCATTGGGTACTCAAACCAATCATTGTGCGAAGGTGGAGGTTGTGTTCATAAGTGTTAAGTATGCCATCAACAAAGGATATTCCAAATTGTAGGTGGAAGGCAATTTCATGAACATCATAAATTATTTTTGTGGCACTCATCCTCTAAGCTAGAATGTCGACCATCTTATCAAGGATACGATAATTATGTTGCAATCTTGTGATGAGACCCGAGTCTCTCATGTTTACCAAGAAGGAAACTTGTTGGCAGATTTTTTTGCCAATGAGGTTTTCAGCTTAAATGAATTTCATTCATGGGAGGAGGGATCAATCCTTCCCAAGAAATCTATGATTTTATTAAGGAATGATGGTGTGGGATGATGTGTTGCGACATTTATGGCCTAGTACCTTCCTTTAGTTTGCATGCTTTGTGGGTAGTTTTTGGCTCTCTAGTCTTTAGTTGAGTTGTTTTTGCAAGGGTCCTATTATTTTTGTGTCAGATACAATGGGTGGTGACAGGAGTCGAATCTCTTCGCACTCTTATGGTGATATTCAGAGAAAGAAGAAACTTTGGAGTATTTTGAGCCATGGGAATTTCACTTCGTTCTTGGAGAGATTGCATGGGCATGACCCTAATGCCTCAATGCAATTTGTCTCTTTATGGAATAATCGTAAGCTAAAGGTTAAAGGTCTGGAAGTGGATGAGGGCCAAAGGTTAATGAGGAATTGAATGCCACTGTCACGGGGATGTCAACTATGGGTAGGAAGTTTTTTAAGGATTAAAAAAGCAATGAAGAAGTAATGGTTTCAATTTTTTAAAGATAATGAGAGGAAGCAGTTAATCAAATTGGAGGTCTTGATGCGCTACGTGAACCTAGAAGGGAAGTTTAGGGCTATTCTTGGTCACCATTTTATTCTGCTCAACCATTTTAGATATGGTTTGTTCATTTTGTTTCCTTTTTTCGTATTATCTTCTTTGGAGGTTGCAGTGTTTGCTCATCTGAAGAATAGTACCCTTGTCCTCCATGAAGGGCTTATCTCACTTATTATGGAGCATGTCAAGCCTCTTATTCTGACTCTGGCCATTAAGGGAAAGGAAAAAGTTGTTAGTGATCTATCTGGGTCATCAGGCTCAAATTCCCCTTCAGTGGAGGAGGAGGAATGGAATGAGGATGAGGAGGATGCTTCTCTTGCGGTAGTGACTACGTCTTCGAAGAAGAGGAAGGTGGTTAGTGCTAAGTGTAACAGGTTGCTTAAGCAGCTAGCCCTTTCTAAGAGTGAGGACACAGAGGTGGGGTCAGCTAATTCTTCTCCCAAGTCTGTGGAGGTTGTTGGTAAATTTGTTGTTGGTGGTGGTTTGGAGGTGGGGACACAGGGTAATTTTGAGGGTTTGGTTGATAAACCAAGGAGGTTGTCTAAAATAATTTCCAATTTAAAGAACAAGGCTTTTAAGGGTTCGACCAAGTCCACCCAAATGTGGCTGGTGAGGAAAAGGATGATGGTGAAAAGACGATGGCCATTGAGGATTCTCCCATGCAGAACTTTCCTAAGGAGGAACAGGATGAGGAAATTAGGGGTCTGGATGAGGAGAATGCAGAGAAGAGTAAATCAAAACAAGAGCCTTTGAAGGTAAATCCTCTTTCTGAGGACTTTTCTTACCTTGACGATGATGCTACTTCCACTATTTGATTTACTAGATATGGCTAGGCTAGGGCCACTGGTACCTTTAAATTGTCTAAATGAACTCTTCAGGAGTTCAATAGAATCAATATTAAAATCAAAGGCTTAAAGGAGAATTGAAGAATGTTTTGAAAGGTTTTGTCCCAGACATTCTTATAGATAGAATGGTGGACCTTGAAGGTTCTTATCATGAACTTAAGTCTCTAAGTGATGAAATATTGGAAACTCTAGAAGCCAAGGTTTTAGGCATAAATATAGACATCAAAAAGTTAATGTAGGCATGTGTCATATCTCTATCAAGAATAGTGTGGACTCCCTGGAAGTCCTTTTTAGGAAAATTGGCAAGCATAGGGAGGATCAGGTTTACTTCTCTGAGCTTATGGAGAAAGAGCATGTGGCTAAGGGTAAGGGGAAAAAAGCTACTAAGGATGATGACAAAGGTCCTATTGGTAGAGGGTCAACTAATTGGAAGAAAAAAATTTATGCTGAGAAGAAAGAGTTGTTGGACATGGTTAAGAGGCACAGGAACCAACAAATTGAGGTTACCAATACTCTGGGTGGCTTGAATTAGTGTGTGATCTTTTCTTTCTTGCTTTTTTTTTTGGTTAGGGGTTGGTTTCTTTTAGGTTGTTGTGTTGTGTTGTTGTTGGGTGTTGATGGTGGTCTTTTTTCTTACTTTTAGTTCATCACTTGCTCATTAGTGTTTTTTGGTTGTTGGGTTACTGTTGGTGGTCTTTTGAATATTTTTCATGGTAGCATTTTGTATCCTCGATTGTAAAAGGTTTCAGGTTCCTTCAAAACCTTTTTTTCCCTTTAATCAAAAAATATTATTATTTATAATTGGACTACATAACAAAATGTCACTAATCTATAAAACATATCATGTTTTCCAACCCAATTTACATATCATAAATTAGTATTTAAATTTAGGCCTAAAGTGCAATTTGATTCCCCATCTTCACTTGATTCTAAGCTTCCAATGTTGACTACAAATGATTAATCCACCTCCATCAGTGTCAAGGCTCTAGACACGACCTTCAAAAATTTGATGCCACACTTGGCCTTCTACTTTTTGATAGCTTTACTAACCCTAATTCCATTATAATGAATGGAATCCAAGGCCCAATGCAAAAAGGTTGATAACAAAGCCATGCCCATGTGCTAGGATGGAAGCCCAAGCCAATAATTGTGTCATCCAAAATTTTCCTTAGACCACATCTTCATTGTGGCCTAATTAAGGACTCAACTATAATCTTATTGTCCCTCTTGGACTCCACCACATCCAGAAAAACAAGAATAAATATCAAGGAAATGTTTATATTCACACAATATTGATGTGTTAATATTAGGAGAGTCTACCCCAACACCAATTGAATTGCATGAAGCATAATAAAAAAAATTTCGTAAAAATGTTTTTCAGCCTACAATTTAAAATTGCCCTCATGAAGGGAATTTGTTGTTTCTTAGCTCGCAAACACATTGCAGTATTTATTTCTCTCTAAATATCTAGTGATTGAAAATTTGAGTGGAGGATTATTTTTAACATTCCTCCAATGTGGCCTCCATCATGAAACTTCAATTTCTCATGCTAAGATCTCCAAGTACATTTGTGGCTAGAGGTGAGGTGTGGCAACCCAATTCCTAAAGTAACTAAATGTCATTAATATAATTAATAACTCAACAAGGTGAGAAGGATAAAAATATTCAGAGTAATCAACTGCCATGTGCTAGGATAGTTGTCACAAATATTAAAATTTAAAATATTTTGAAAGACTTTCTTTAGCATAGTCTCCATTTGTTGACATGTTTATACTTGCCCAATGGTGCAATGAGATTCTTTTGTCAACTGTTACCTCTAAAATAATGTGCATATCATAGATTGGAAGAAAAATAATACTTTTGTAGCTTCATGTCTTCAACCTATACCATTTTTCTTTTATCCAAACTAGGACCGACTTCCTCCAACATGTCATCTTTTGATCAATGAAACTATTAGAAAAATGTGCCAATTTGGGCATAACTTAGAGGAGTACCTTTATGACATGTGTCTCAAAGTACAACTATCTTTATTCTTTCTCGTAGTCTCTAAGAAAAAATTAAAAATATTACTAGGCCCACAAGCTCTAATTCAACCAAGTTGATCCACTAATATTTTACCCAATAGCATACCAACTTTAATTTTTTAGAATGACAATCTTGAGAACTTACACCAATCGTTAGATATTACCTTTGTGCAAACAACGGCTCCACTTTTCATAATGACGTTTTTATAATAGAGTTGTAATAGGAGTTGTTGAATTTGATGTGTCATTTCTCAACCAATGGCACAATGGAAAAGATATGTTTAGGAATAAATAGCCACTCAAATATTAGCTTTGAATTTGAATTCATTAATATTGCATCACAACAAAAACTGAACTAGCTACATATTTTTAGACATTATATACTATATTACTATATTTATTATATTCATAATATTTAATTTATTTATTTCTATTGATTTACATTTCAATTTGACAATTGTAGTTAAATTTTGTGACACTACAAGCATGTTCCTTTTAAAGGCTTGCTGAAATCCAAAATAGAATTTAAGTCCATCTATATTCATCAGATGATGTAAATTTTATCATTAGCATATAATATTTTAGCTACCCACATTATTTTTTAAAATCATAGGCAAATTCACCAACAATGTGAACAAATTTCAAAAAAAATGTTATAAATTTTTTTTTTTAGATCGTGGGAAAATTCACTAGCAAAAGCCAACAATGCAAACAAATATGAAAAAATTTGCCACAATATTTTTTAATCATGGGAAAATTCACCAACAATTAAAATAAATTTGAAAAATTATCACAAAAATATTTTTTCTTAAATTGGCATCCATTCACCACAAAAAATAATTACCTCAGGGAAGATTTGACATGTTCTTAAAGCTACCCCTCCTTAGTTATAGAACTCATTACCAAACACTTAATTTAGTGTTATTGGATTCATGAATGGTGTTGTAGTTGCACTTGCCATAGAGATGCAATCCATGTGAGGACATGGTAATGTTTAAGAGAATGTTTTGAAATATTGCAAGCACTAGAAATGGTGAAATGTGTATGTGTTATGATAATCTTAGAGCTAGTTGTGGTGGCTATATTGGAAAATATGTACAAACCAACAATATTAAGTGACTATTGACTCATAATATGCAACATCAAATACATAGACATGATAACTATCTACATGGAGACATCATGATTAGGGATATGTGTGGCTTGTTGACATTGTGGTATGATATTAATATAGTTATGACTCTTGGTATTCCACATATTAGTTGGATAGTTAGATAATTGGTATTCCATTATGATTTCTACATGTATCATTCAAATGTGATATAAACAATCATTATGGTGGTTAGCACATAGCATTTTGCAAGTGTCTTGAACATGACTGCATGTCTAAATTTGTATTTAATTCCTTATTATAATTTGGGGCCTTTTTTTCACATTATAGACCTAAAGAGTTGTGTGCCAAAAAATTTAAACTTCACATCAAGTATAAGATCGCCTATTTTAGTATTCTTCTTAAGAAGGTCCATAAATGAAGTCATATAGAGATTTGAATCTCGCATCTCATTATACATCAAAAGGTAGTCACTTACACATTTCAAGGTGATGCCAAAGGTAGAATTTGGGTAGAAATCATTTAATAATAGACACTATATTTATCACATGTTCCAAAGATGAATTACTACATTTCCATTGATATTGCCTCACTACATCAACCTTCTATTATAAAGGTGGTTATATCAATTATGTTATGGAAGGTGTCTATGAATGACTATATATTTTATTACCTAAATATAATGGAAGCTTGTGAAGGCTATAAGTGTAACTACATTTTGAGGGAATAAAATATATTTTCATTAAATTATTCTTTGTTTTCTACTATGCAAATGTGATGTGTGTTATCACTACACCATGGATAGATAGTATTTCATTAAACTCCTCCACAACTACAAGTATTCAAGCTTGTGGCAAGCATTGAGTGATGGATGCAATAGCTCTATGGTTGTTGAAGTTAGAATCCATTGTTTCTAATAGAAAAGGTGATACCTTGGAGAATGTTTATTGATTCGTTGATGAAGTCAATTAGTATTGAGGTTTTCTTAGAGTAATAAATCTATGAATATAGCTTAATAATTGATCTATGTATGCACAACATGTAAAGTATTCAACAAAGGTTAGATTTGTTGGATATGTTTTATGTTTTGCATGTACTACACCCCATTGTTCTTATTGTGCTTTGGATGGCAAATACAAGTGATCGTGTAGAATTTAAGGCATCATGTGTGGGAATATGAGATACTGTAGGTGGATTTTGGCTTGTGATTTATACCCATTATATTGTAATATCACTTAACAATGATCTATAGTGATATGCCTATAAATATTCAAACATAATGATAAGTGACAAACAAATAGACACCAACAAAAAATTAGCTTATTAGATTGTGAATGGTCGAGTTAATATCGTAAGTGATTGTTCTTTGCGTCGAGTTTTTCCCTACAAGAGTTTTCAAAGACAAATAACCATGGTATATTGAGTATGCCATTATTTTCTTTTCATCAACACTCCTATGTAAATTTATCTGTAGCTTTTCTTTTCATGTAAAAGTATTGGATGAATATGCCAATGGGGTAATCTAAAGGCATCCAATTATGCATATATGTAAACAAGATATCTCACTAGAATCTAAATGCTTAAAAGGAATTCTCAATAAATATGAAGTAGTTGATGGCTCCAAAATCAGTGCTACAAAATCGATTATATATTTCATAAGTAGTCGCCTGCTAAGAGAATCAAAATAATTATAAAATTTAAAATCAAGTTCGTTCCTAGTTGTTTTGGCATGCCACTAATAGTTGGGAAATTGATAGAATTGAAAGCAAATTATCAGCGCAGAAAACAAAATGGCTTACCCCTATGGTTAGATTCTAATGCATTTAAACTTTCATACAAGAGATTTACATGTATATGGCGTCTTTATGTAAGAACCCAAGTAGATCTCAAGAGGACAAAAGCAATTGCCGACAAATTTCATTTTCGAATGAAACTAGGGATTAAAAAGCATGCAATCCAAAATCTAGTGGAGACTTGGGGATAACAAAAGATAATATTATGGAGGTGAGGATTTAAGATTCAAATTGATTTAGAGTGTATATAAAAAGGAAATGCTATGGAATCATACTATATACAATGAAAATATTGACTCCTATTAAGCCCTCAAAATATTTACTCAACTTCCTCTTACAAGAAGCTTGGCTATTTTGAATATCTTCAAACGATGCAAAGATCTGATTCTACTTGCAATAAGATGGAAAATAAATAGGAAACTTAACAAACTTGTAGCATAATACTTGATTTGGAAAAGACATTGAACAGTATGACAGTATAAAGGACCAATGGAATCTCAATCGGTCACTTTCGAAAAAGGAGAATAATCACATCAACGAGAACGAAGCATTTCAACCACAGAAGAGTCTGGAATGACCCAAAATATAAGAAGAAGGTAGTACAAAACTCAATGAAAGATTAAACTTCTCATTCTCCTACTGGTCGGGAGGATAATTTGATCTGGAAAGTAGATAACTCAGATTATGTAGCGACAGGACCTGCCTATTGTTGGGCTCAATATATTGAGCATCCCTAACCATCAAGATTTCTAGCTAGCAAGATATAGATCGAGGAAGGTGTTCTGAAAGATAATTTGAATAGAAATTTTGGGTTTTTTGGTTCATCGCAGTTGTGTTTGGCATTTTTGGATGAAGCTGTTGAAGTACTTTTTTAACATCGACAAATTACACTCTATGATAATGTCATCAGGATAATAAAAGAAGAATACCTATTATTGAAAAAGGTGATGAACTATGATAAAGGTAATGAAAAAGGGTATTCTTGGGACCATCAACTTACCATTCTGCTCAAGGATGAAGAAGCTATTCAGCATATTTGACTTCATTGCTATTCTAAATTTAAAGTATGGAAAATATTAATTTGATAAAATCAATTTAAGGTGGACTCAACAATAACTAGTGGCAATAATTTTATAGTGACAGGGAAAAGGTTGTCATGGTTCCAAAAAGGACACTCGTAGACAAGTTACTTCAGGCAGTAAATAGTTATTTTCATCAATTTTCTTTCATTTTGGAGTCCATAGGCAGATTGGGTTTCATAGACTGGCTCCTCAGATGAACAATTGTCTTTTGTCCAGTGTACAATATGGGAGCTTAACAATAACTTGGTACATATGAGTCCTCTAAAGATTACATATCTTCAATTACTGTAGAACTGTTCCATAGTGCAAGCTTTAGAGCCACTATGCTGTTAGCATGTGCCATAATGAGACCTTTGGAACAATATGTGGACAATGTGTTGAGAAGGCTTTACAAACTATCAAGCAAATGAAATTTACAGATATAAGCCTAAACTCCACAATTGCTTTCAGCTTTCTCGTTGTCATTAAAGCATAAAGGAAAGAGGAATTTTTCCACGCTCCTAATTTATGTACTTTTACATGATAATTCACCTTATTAATTAAAGAATCAAATTATCTTAATTAATTAATCTTCTTTTCCCCTTTATCATTTCATATCTAATTAATTAGGTAACTACTAAATAGTATTTAAATACATAATAATTATAACAAAGAAATAATTATAACTATCCTTATGCACATTTGATCCATCAATCAAAGTCAATTAATAAATCTAATTCGACCTATTCACTGATAGTATTGGCATGCAATTTTCTTGAGAAGTCTTGAAAAAGAGGATTACTCAGACACCAATAAGGATTCTCATTTGTAATGTATGTATCCAAATAATCTTCATTAAATAAGATGTTGTGGCATACATTAATTGGATGTATCTCATCATCTTTCTTATCAGGATGCCAACAACCTTGGTTTGTATTTCTTCTTGAGTGTATCTAGGTGGCATGAGTTATGAATTCTACTTGCATGTGGCTTGATTGCATAAGTAATAGTAAGTGCTACACAATGGTACAAAACAAGCTTATGCAAATGGAAATAAAATGACCCCATCTAGTTACAAAATCAATATTTATGTGCCTTTCGCTATTAAGTGACAGCTGGTCTACCATTAAACAGTAGCTAGTAGATGTTTTTATCAGAACTTAATAGTGCTGGTGCAGGCCTCTGTTGTTTTTTGGCTTAGTTTTGACAGGTTACCATGGCCTATTTACACTTCTTTAGACGCTTAATCAAATATGGCATCTATTCCATTAATTTCTCTTAAAGAGCTTATGCCACCATTGCAATAACAAAATTACACTAATGCATAAATATGCAAAATATGTTCTATATTATAGGGTACACAAATAACAATAAGTATTTGAAAATTATAAAATGCAATTTGCATTGTAAGCAACAAAAGTTCTTACTTAGGTTCTTTCTTCTCAAAATGAATCCACATAATAATTTTGTTTTGTTTTTATGAATAACATAGTATATGTCACTCACTGTACTTATTTGTCTAGACTGTCCTTGTAATAGGGATTGGTACTTTCAAGTCTATTTAAACATTTACGTGCAAACTGTAATGTGAGGTTAGCATATTAATGTTCTCCTTTTTTTATATAAAAAAAACAATACAGAGTTTTGCAAATATGCACTTCTGGGAAGATTTCCTATGGTTGTAGATGAAATAGTATATGTTTTTACAGTTTACTCATTTCTCAATTTTGTCATTGTACTAGAAAAATTACTTGTGCTTATAATAACAGCCAAAATTTCTACATTGCTACAAGTGTACTTGATCATTCAATAGCAGATTGCAAGGTCAGCTTTCCAAATTGTCTTTCTGCTTTTCTTGAAATGCAATTGAAATTCTTCAATATAATGACTGCATAAAGTTTTGTTTCATGTTTTCATTTTGTCATCTTGTATTCCTCATTTCTTTGAACACAAATGATTTAAAAGGCTTCTTGCACATATAGAAATAGGAAAATGCATTTTCCACAATTGCAATAGCAATTTGTCTTCGAAAAATAGAACAAGTTTAGCTTATGTGTTAACTAGTTATACTTCCTCTATACAATATTCATAGAATAGAATGAACTGCTAGAATGCAATTTTCAAACCCTGTTTGCAGTTTCAAATAGCCTACAAAGTCATAAGTCTTAGTTTTATGTCAGCTAGTTCTCACCTATATGCATTTAAGGCAATTTTGTTCATAAGACTACTTATATATGTGCCAAGTTCCTATGCACTATGCAAGTGAACGTATGTTTATTCTTCCTGTATTGGAAAAAAAGACCAGAAAGTTAATTTCAAAAGCTGACATGGCACGTGAGCACAATGAATGATGTACTACGTTACTCATAGACATGAGGCAATATTTTTTCATGGTCTTGTTTACATGCAAAATGACATTAACCACAATTTTTTTTTGCTTGCATTGCCAATTTCACTATGTGCTTTAAACCTCTAAAGTAAGAGAAAATTGAGAAAAAAAACTATTTATCGCCTCAAGTAATTCATTTCTAGTTCTAGACATTGTAACTATAACAAAGTTTGCTCAATCACTATAAACTCTCCTAGAACAAAGACTTGTAGAATAGAAAAACAATCTACACAGAGTAATAGTCATGCTTAGCAAGTGACTTAAGTCTATAATAAATGAACAAAGCAACCTTGCTATACATGTCCACCAAGCCATTTTAGCAGTTTCTCATCCATCTAGATGCTATTTAATGCATTTATTTGCATTTATGCACTGTGTGCTTGCACCTCTGAGTTTTAATCTCTTATTTTTATTACTTGATCAATCTATGTCTTCGCTTTTGCTCAATGGACCTATGCCTTTGCATCTTCTTGAAATTTTTAAAACTCCAATGATTTTTAAAGCTATTCTCACAAATAACAAAAGCCATAGATCTTCTTTGATCAATCAATGCCTTTGCATTTCCCTGATTTTTTAAAACAGAAATGAATTATGAAACTATTCTCAACATGCCACTTAATGCATGTTCATGTGAATAGTTTTTAAAATCATTTCCTCTTTGAGAAAATCAGTCACTTAGAAGTGCATAGAAACAAAGCAAACCAATTACACAAAACATTTAAAGACCATAGATTGAGATTCACAATGTGAGCAAAAAAGATTCTTATCCACCATTTCTTGCATGTAAACAAAGCTACCTGAAAATATTGTTTTGTGTTTGTGGCATCAAAAGTATACATCATGCATTGTACTCATTTATCTATTTTTTCAATGTAATAGGAATAACTACATACAATTCTGGTGGGGGACAGTGGATGACAAGTTTAGGTTGAAGAATTAATACTATTTTTCCCTTGTGCTTCTAAAAAAATGTTTGTTGTACTATATGTCTTCCAAGATGCTCGACAACATGATTAATACTATAGAATGCTATTGAGTAAAATAAAATAGGAAACATAGGAAAAAACTATAGATTTAGTAATCTAGATGATAGCTTTTGATACTATTCATACATAACATCTGCTATTCTCAAACACATTAGGATACAAAAAAAAGAAAGAAAATGATAGATGTTGACACCTATGAATTGACAAAGCGCCCCCAAATATCAAACATTGACTATGCACTTAAGAGCGAGCGGCTTCACAGATTAAGTACTTTTGCATAAAATGTTGGTGATTGTTTGTTTGACTCATTACAACTACTGCTTAACAATCACTACACATCAATTCAACAATGAGATGAAGCTATAGATTACTTTTTGAGTTTCCTTCAAAACAAGGACAATGAAGCAATAAAATCATACAACTACGAACTAGACCCTGATACTTTATATACATTGCAAAAAGTACATGATCCACAAACGTATTTCCATAGAATGCGATTATCTGCAAAGCCACAAGAAGATTGCACTGAAAGTAGATTGTGGGGTGACTTATTCTACATTCACTAGATATCAGAATGGTTGAAAATACAAATATGCCTTTGGTCAAGAACAACAGCAAGAAGATACTTAGAGTTCAATAGTTCTAATTACACAGAATCAGTCTCTATACTATTTCATGACACGAATTCTTTAAGTGGACACTTTGAACCATTGTTAAAAATTGAAACACAAAATGTAACTTCAAAACAGTCCCTAGGTTCACATGAAATTAAAAAATAGTGCACAAAGTATCCTGGAATATCAAACATTGACAATGTCTTTAGAGCTGAAGGCCTTTGTAGATTAAGCACATTTGCATATAATGTTGGTGATTTTTTGTTCGACCCCCTTCAAGTACTACTTAACAATCAGTATGTGAGGCCCAACCCTATCTATAAATTGTGTGACATCTTGATAAGTTTAATTATTCTTGTTGGTGAATAAATTGATGATTTAACCTAATTCCATGTTTAATATTTTGATTTTAGTAGTAACTATTGTAAATGATTATTGTGACAAATTCTCTTCATTAAATGAAAACGGGAAAACTATTAAGAATGAATGTGAGCAGATAATATTTAGATTCTCGGACAAGTATCATATGAAGGATACACTTAGATCGATATGAGCTAATAAATTTTGTGTATCTAATATTAGTTTGAATCTCACTAATAAGTTTCATGTTACTTGGGAAATGATAATAGGTAGGAATAAATCGGGACTTTGGAAGATCAGGGAGAAGTTTCCAGAAGGATCACTAGCCAAGAATCATCAAGGTAAATTTAAAAGATGACTCTAGTCAATTAGAGGTATACCTAAGGTAGGATAATTTGAGGAAAAATTATATAAATTAGATATCAAGTTGAATGATAAATTTTATTATAGGAAGAAGTGTCCAAGAGTAAATTTAGTAGTGTAAATAAAGTATTTAGCTAAGGTTAGGTTTCCATTATTATTTGATGAATGCTCAAAGTTTCCATCTTTTATAGGGAAAGGAAATGAATATATATGTGTACTATGATTTACTAACTATTGAATTGATCTTATCAATATTTTCAACAGGTATTTATTATATTTCTAACCTAACATGTATTTGGAAAAATGCATATGAGAGTAATGCCAAGGGTAAAAGGGAGAACAATCTAGACCCAAGTCAAATATCTAGCTTTTGAAATCTTGATTTTTGACCCATGACTTGGGAGGTAATTAGGGTTTTGTTTATGTTGTAACTGAGTGGAGGGTTTTAATGATTGGTGGCTTAGTGTAGGTAATTTTTGGATCCTTATTGATTATACTCATGTGGTTAAGAGTGTAAGATCTATTAGGGTTTTCAAATCCTTAGTTAGGTCTTGAATTTCGAATTGGCCTTTAAAGTTGTCTTTTTAGGATGTTGTATGGTCAATTTGTTTGATATTAGGGAAAAAGTAGACCCCTAAGGCCTATACCTATGGAAGGGGGATCTTTTGGACATGTGACTTTGTCCTTAGGACATGATATGATCCTTCAAAAGTCCACTTGAAAAAGTGTGACGAATTTGAGTCCTTGGGAGTTGGGAGAAGTGACTTGTCACTCTCCCACCCCTCCCCAAAGTTCATTAATGAACTTGGGAAGAGCATCAAGGCTTTCACATGTGTGAAGCCACCTTGTAAGGGATGTTGGGTAGAGTGTCATAGCACATTCCCCATCTTCCCAAAAGTCTCACACATGTGTGAGAATTGTGGGGATGTGTGTTGAAAGATCGAATGATAGAGTGACAAGTGTCTCTCTCTCATTCAAGGGAATTCAAGTTGAATGCCTATATACTTGGATGGAAAAGAGGAAATGGACATTGCCCACTTCTCCTCTTGGAGAACTTGAGTAGATATGATAGAGAGAATGAGAGGAGTAGAGGAGTCTATCTCTTTGGGAAGATAGTGATCAAGGTGGCTTGGTTGGAGAGGATGGAAGGATAACAAGTTGAAGACCAACACCTTCAATAGAAAGATAAGTTCTACTATTTCCATGCTTCCTTGTTTAGTTGTTGCAAGAAGAATGATATGTCTATGTGGATCCTGTTGAATATGGTGAGTGAAAAGTCTATATGCATGTAATAAAAATATTGTGCTATTTTCATTCCCTTCATAATAGTTTGAGAAAATCCCTTTTATCATCTTGGGGTTGACATTTACTTCTTGCTCGGGGGTATGGCTAGAGTCCACGAGGCTCCATGACGCCATTACGGTAGGGTGGAGAGCAAGCCTACTTCAGTTGTTTGTCATTCTTGTATATCTTAAGTTTAATTTGTAATATGGAAAGCTATTGTCATTGTTGTAGCAGGGGTGGGATTGGGAAAAGAACAAGTCATTATTTAGTTGCATGCTGATCATTGTAATATTAAATATTCTTCAGTGGTAATATTGAGAACTTAGATATCACATTCATATCTTGTTGCAAAGAATGAGAAAGTATTATATGGGATTGTACAAGAGACCATCTTAAGCATTTATGTGATGATATTCCTATGGTTGTGTAGCAGAAAAAGGATGGTTATTCTATTATTTCTATCCAACTATGACTATTTCTAATATGTTAAGTTTGTATTCAAAGAAGGAACAAAGATAAAAAAAAAAAATTGGTGTATCTTCAAAATGGTAATAAGTTTCTCTGTTTGAAGGAATGAATGATTATGTTGCCCAAAATGAGGCTGTGCAACTTGTATAGTTTTGTATGTTACTAAAAACGTGGCTCAAGGCCTGTAGGATATCCAACCTGAAAAACTTTGGTGAGTATCAGTTAAGAATTGGTAGGGGGCATAGTGAAAATTAGTTGAAACTATAATTAATAGCTTGTAATATATGGTACACCACCCCTAGTTTAGTTAAATAAACAAATAAATAAATAAACTAAAATACACTCTACCTATAATATAATCCTTTATACGCGAAGCCTTAGGAAAGACACACAGTTTTTGTGGTTAACTTTTTAATAAAAATAATCCAAATTTCAAAAAAAAAAAAGTCTTAAAGTTCTATTTACATTGTCCACGCACAAACCTATACAGTAATAATCTGTGATCTATACAACTGTAATCTGCCTCTCTGGCTTGCTGCCATGGAAATAATCACTCTTCCCTGCCTTCTTACAGTAACGCATTTCCCTACTGCCTCCTCCATGCATTCCTACAATAATCCCAAATGTTCTCTACCCATCTCTCTCTGCCCTTCTTCTATATAAAATAATCAGCCCTATGGGAATGCTTACAATAATCCCAAATCTGTACATTCTTCATCGGTTCCAAATTATGACGTATTCCTTAACCTTACTGGTACAGATGAGAAGGAAGCTGTAGCAAGTCTCATCTTTTATAATCTTGGGAATAAGGGATTGAAGGTCTTCCTTGACAAGAATCCAATCCAAGTTGGGAGCAACATACCTCAGTGAATAGAGGACGCTATTCACTCTGCGTCTGTGCATGTTGTTATTATTTCTGATAATTATGCGCAGTCGAGGTGGTGCTTGAAAGAGCTGATTTTGATCCTCAAAACTGGGGCTCCCGTAATACCTGTGTTTTGTGGAGTTGAGCCTTTGGAGCTTTGAATGAGAGATGAAGATGGTGTGTATGCACGAGCCTTCCAAAGGCCTGAACAATCTAGGAGATTTGAGCATCATACAGTTGAGGATGAAATATACATATATAAAAGTAATACTCATAAACAAATAAATGACACGAAGTTAAAATAAATAAATAAATAAATAAATAAAACAAGTGGTTGAATCCTGTTGATCATGCTTTGGTAAGGATGAAATCCTTCATAGTTCCAATTGTTGTGTTCTTCTCTTGTCTGCCAAGGCCCATGTGGACCTATCATCCTGTCACTGCAAAGAAAACGTAAGAATAACAATTTAGTATTTTGTCATCAGCAAGATGAAGATAGCCTTAGAAATATTGTGATACTCAATTGAGAGGTAAAATATCAGTTTCTTAATCATGTTGTGGAGAATAGAGTTGTTAAGAAAGTGTTACGCCTCTTACCCTGACCTTGATCTGGCCAAATTTCATCTCTTAATGTTCATAATGGTAGTCCTGAGACTGATGCATTCTAGGACTGATAGAGTTGGGAGTCCCTTCCTCTAAGACGCTTTATCATCTCAACCATGTTTTTCCTGGAACCTTGTCACTTACCATTAACATTTTGAAACAAGTTCTAATGTGCGTAGTTGTGGCGGAGCTCGCTTTTCTTTCATACCTTATTTCTGAAAGAGGCTTCCTTCACACCCTCCCTGCACCGCTAGGTGACCATTTCCTCATACCGAAGCATAAGCTATACATTATATCCAAGGCTACAAGATAGATAGAAGCAACCATCCTTCTTTTTGTCGATTATCCCAAGAGAACAAACCCATTTAAGAAGCATTCTGACATATTATAGTAAGCTTATGTCGACAGACTAGTCAAGTGAGAGTTACGCAAGATAGGATAGGGGGTACCTTTTTAATGCAATAGAGTTGATAGGTAGTACCTAACAGATTACAAGCCCTGTCAGGATATTATCATTCATTAGTAATATGGAAAAAAATAAAAGCAGATGTAAATTTCTCGTTGTATCAACCTCCTTTTTGCTTGCTTTGATGGCAGCCTTCCATTAAAGAGACATTGACTAGTGGTAGGCGTATCTTGAAGATCTCATTAGGCACGCACATAGGTAAAGTGAAGCTCGATTAATAAATTCCTGTAGGGTGTCTTTGGGCTTCTCAACAGCACAAATTTCTCTGCCCTCCCTAGTCTATCATGCCATAAATGGAGGTCCACAAGCATTGTCAAAAAAAGAAGGTATATCGCTGTAGTTTTCAGCCTCTTAAGGAAACTGGGATGGCAGCTGAAAAAAAATACTGTCGCATTTCCAGTAAAAAAAAAAATACAGAAGTTGTATTTCAGAAATTATTTCCTCTATTTGCTGTACAGCCAATATCTTGGCTTGTGTTCGAAATAAATAAATTACCAGTAAAAATAAACATTAATATCACTAATTAGTTACTAACGATTTAATTTTACACGTGGATTTACCAACATTACTTAATGTTAGGTTGATATCAAATATTAACATATCACTTGATTTATTTACTGATAGTGATAATATCATAGTCAACCTGGAATTCAATAATATTAGTAGGATTAAATTCAATAACAATATAAATAACTAACATAAAATAAATATTGACGTAATATTAAGGTTGGCCTAAAAGAGAAGTCGCTATACCTCAATATTAGGCAAAACCAATGTGTAACATAAATAGCGATATTTAGTTCCTCTTCAAAAAAAAATAATAATAAATGTTGCGGCGATTAAACAAACTAAACAAATGAAATATATATATATGCCCCTTTCAAACAAAATGAATAAGGAAACTATATTATTGAATAAGTTGGGTTAAACGTTGATAATAATATCATTACTTGTTTGGCTAAATAATATTATTTTATGTTATAATAATAATAATTTTGTAAGATTGGAATTTATCGATATTATTGTTATAATGGCAATTATAATACTAATGTTAAGTTTAGAGTAAAATGCTAATATTACCACATTAAAAAAAAAGATATCACTTATAATGATTGGACAACGAAACTACCAATATTGGGTATTTAATGAAATAAAGTAATATGGTCTCTTTTAAGACTTGAGGACTTTTAATCTCAAAATAAGACAATAAGTAATGGTAACACTATTAATTATGCCATTGTATAAGTGGTTTCTGATGTGCTAGTGTTATCGCCATAAATGAACAATTGGAGGGGTAAATAAAAGTAATATTATTAGGGTATAATAAAAATTCAATAATGAGGTAATTATGTTATCACTTGTCCTTAGAGTGTTGAGTAGTTTCATTATAAAAATAAAAATAAAAATAAAAAATATATATAAAAAAAAAATTATAGTTGGTTTTTTCTGGCGTGAAATTATGGGCATGACACAGTACACCTCAACTCAAATATGAAATGGGGCTATAGATCATTTTCTAACTTGCCTTCAAAACAAGGACAAAGAAGCAATTAAATCATATAACAATGAACTAAATCCTGATAATTTATATACGTTGCACAAAGTACATGACCAAGAAACATACTTCCGCAAAATGTGATTGTTTGCAAAACCATGCATAGACCATAGTGAATGTGGATTGTGGGGTGACTTTTTTTGCATTCACTGGATATCCAGATGGTTGAAAATACAAATAAGCCTCTAGTCATCAACAACAACAAGAAAGTACTTAGATTTCAATGATTCTAGATATATAGAATCAGTCTCTATATTGTTCTATGATACAAACCCTCTGGTTGGACATTTTGAGTCGCTTCTAAGAATCAAAGCCCAAAATCTAACTCGCCAATGCTCAACAAGCTTACTCCAACTTAAAAAGTTGATTAGAAGTGGTCCACAATACAAAATTACCTACTTGAACAAGACACATGCTTTTCCAAAAAACAAGAAGAATTTGATACCATTTGTCATAGCAAACAATTTCAAACATAAATCAACAATAAGACTTAACCACCTAAAGAACTCTCTTGTTCCATTTTCGTAAACATGTTACTATTGCAATGAAATGTGTAAAGCATTCATGTCCAAAGAAATTAGAAATAGGAGTGGTAATATGTTACACAACCTTCTATTATGCCTTTATAGTAGTTTTTTCCATTGCATTTCAAGAAAAGCAGAAACTAAATTTTTATTCATATTATTTCATATATGGCATTTGCAGCTTTTGCAATAATTATTATAGACATTGAGCTCAGTGTTGAATAGTTCTATTGTTCATGTCATGACTTCAACATTTATTTTCTTGTATTGCTTAGTTTTTGATAGACCTATATGCTCTTCCTTGATGTTCTTATGCAATCTATGGTCTATACATTCAAGATATTGGAATACTGTGGCCAGATCTACCCCACAAGACAATGCATATATGTTTCTTACACCCATTACATTTCAAATTGCATTATTTGACAAAGTTAACATGTGAAAACCAAAGTGTCCATTATGAACACTTATTGCATTCCATGGGACCACATTTCTTTGAGGAGTTTTTTCAAACAGTTCACTTCCCTTGTGTATGCTTCCATATTTTGCATATGTGCCTATGAGCACATTAACTATGATAGTTCACAAAATTCCTTTATCCTTTATGCTTTCTTCATAGCAAGAAAGCTCAAAGCAATTGTAGGGTTTAGGTTTAGAGAACATAGGCTTATAGAACACAAAAACAACACATGCAAAGCAGTAGAGATGCATAGCAAGTGGCTTAACTCTATATTAAATGACTAAAGTACCCATGCCACGTGTGGCCACCAAGCCATTTCAGCACCTTCACCTCCAGCCAAATGCCATTTAATGCATTTAATTTTCATTCATGCATTACATACATCTATTTGATACGAAAAATGCAAGTAGGGTTTCATAGTGCTTTAAGGCATTCTTATACTTTGATTATAAATTCATATTTTAAACTAATTTTAGTATTATCTATTCAAATTTCTTGTTGAAATGCAAAGGTTTCATCTGCCTTTGATAGGAATTATGTAGAAACCCTCTTCTCCATTTTACTTCATGCATGTGAGCCCTATAAAGTTTGTATATTTTTTATTACTGCAAAGTGGTCCCATAAAAAGAGCTTTGGAACCAAAATTATGTCAAACTCTGTGATAATGAGAGCTTTGGAACAATGAGTCAATAGTGTGTTGCTTTGAGCTTTTATGTTGTCATCAAAGCATAAAGGATAGAGGGATTTTGTTAAAAGTCATGGTTATTGTCCTCGTAGGAATAAATGCAAACAATGGGAGATATAGAAAACAGGTGAACTATTTGACAAAACTCGTCAAACAAAAACTATTATATATGTTTATTTGTTTATATATTCATTCATTTGTAGAAGAAAAAATGGGAAACTAATACAACAGTAGGTAATTATAACCCGCAAAAAAGAATCAAACCTGGAACAAGAGCAACATCCAAAAAATTGCACTTTAAAGTACCTAATGCACTAGAAAATTTACCATTGGAGAATACAAATTTTCATTTGCATAGAGATAGACAAAAGAATGCAGTAGAAACCTATTTTCTATCAACCAGTGTTTAAATTCTATTAGACATCGTGGTTATTGTTCGCATTTTCCTCATATTTTAATGCATTTAATCTGCATTCATGCATTACGTACCTCTAGCCGCCAATTTTTAAACTATGCCTTTGCTTAAATTTATTTAACCAATTTATGCATTCGCATTTTCCTAAATTTTTAAAATTAAAATGATTTATAAAGCTACTCGGATGAATAGAAAAATAGATAAATGCTAATTTTCCAATATAAAAAATAGCTCTCCAAATTCAAACTATACAAAAAAAAAGTAATATGTTAAATGCTGAAATGTGATTAGCCAATGATGTTGGTTAAAAGCATTGCAAGAAAATGCATAGGAAAATTAAAAATGGGATCACAAGAAACAACTATAAACTAATGATAATCAACTACAAGCTATTACTTGTGCCACTCACAATACCCTTTTGTAAAGATTGTCCTTGTAACAAGAAGCAACGATATGGCTACAAGTACAATCAATAAACTGATCTTGAATTAACCTTTTTCTTTGTCTACTCTATGCAATTGTAAACAAAGGAGAAGGTTCATTCTAGAAACTCACCCTGTACTCTTTTCTTGAAGAATTTGCTACAATTGCAGAGTTTAGGTTTACATTGTTCCAAACTTCTCATTATGGCACAGGTTAACAACACATTGGTTCTAAAGCTCTCTCTATGGGACAGCTCTACAGCAATTGAAGATATATAGTCTTTACAGGGCACACATGTAGTTAATGGAATAGAAAAAAGGGTTTCTACATAATTCCTATGAAACCACATTTCATGGATCTGCATTTATTCGATGACTTCTGTCAAACAATTCATTTGCCTTTTGTATGCTTTCCATTTTTTGCATATGTGCCTATGAGGACAATAGCTATGACATTTGACAAAATTCTTCTATTTACATACATCCATGCATCCTGCCCATAGATACACATATACATGCATCCATGTGTACTACAATACATGCATCTATGTATACGTGCATGCATGGATATATGTATCTATGCAACTTCATATGCAACTCATGGATATTTCCATACATGCATATTTAAGCATTTATGTATCCAAATATGCATGTATCTATCTATCCATGCAACTATGTTTCTATGTATTCTTTTACCTATACATGCATCCACTCATATATGTATCTATGCTTCTATGTCCATATGTATACAGGCATCTATCCATATATGTGTCGATGTATCTATGGATACATCTATTCATAGATACATGTATCTACGCATCTATGGATACCATGATGGATGTGCGCATCCATGTATCTATGGATACATGTATCAAGTAGCTCATTTTTGGATCTTGATTTTGCAGCAACAACATCTCCTGTGACTACACAGATTTGTACAATAACAAAAATCAAATGCTCAAACTAATCACAATGCATCTCCAGTCACTTAAATCTATATTACATGATAGATCCACATGCCATTTAATGCATTGTCTTTGAAACACAAACAAGAAAATAGATAAATGACTAGATTAACATGAGTTAAATGTCAGATGGTCCTATTAGCTGATACGCTATCATTAATGTGACATTTTAGCATCTATCAAGTCTCATAGCTCTAAACCTGGTATCATCTAAAAGCCACATAAATATTCACTTTCCAACCCAATGGGGTCATTCTATTTCCATTTGCCTAAATTTATTTCATTTCATTATCTACCACTTACTATTAATTGTTTAATCCATTATAAATGTTTCTTTTTCTTCATCTCATTATGTATCTATGTATCCATGGATGCAATCATGCATTTATCGATTTATGCATATATCTCACCATCTCTCCATGCATTTGTCTATATATGTATGGTTGTATCTATGGCTACATGTATACATCGATTTATGCATATATGCACCTATGAATTGCATGCACACATCCATGTATATTTTCATCTATCAATATCATGCATGCATACATGCATATATGCATGTCTGGACTCATGCACCCATGTATATTGCATTCCCTGGAACCACATTTTCTTGAGTTTTGTAAAAAAATTTACTTGCCTTATAAGTGCTTGCGTATTTTACATGTCTGCCTATGAGAACAATAATCACGACATTTGACATAATTTAAATACTTGCTAGCAGACAATAGGTTTCTATTGCATTCTTTTGTTTATCTCTATGCAAATGAAAATTTGTATTCTGCTATGGTAAAAATCACAACTCATGGCATCCTTATACACTTATGCACAAATACATGCTCTCTACCATATTAACATACACATGGTTTTCCATTGCTACTTTGTTGATTGGCTTTGATTAATAGGTGATATGTGCACATCAATAATTATCATTATTTCTTTCTTTTAATTCTTATGTATTTAAAGACTAATTAACAACTACCTAATTAATTACATATGCATTATTACAAGGGTAAATGAGCATTAGAAACTCAATAACAATGACACAGTTAACATGCCAGTCTCAAGGTGTTCAGTCTAAATACTCATTGATTACAATATGCTAAACATATTTCAATTCTCTATGTTTCCATACATGCATATATAAATGTGTCTTTTTCTTCATCTCATTATGTATCTATGTATCCATGGATGCAATCATGCATATATCCCACCATCTCTCCATGCATCTGTTTATATATGTATGGATGTATCTATGGCTACATGTATACATCGATTTATGCATATATGCACCTATGAATTCCATGCACACATCAATGTATATATGCATCTATCGATATCTTACATGGATACATGCATATATGCATATCTAGACTCATGCACCCATGTATATGTCTTTGTCTCTGCCCATCTGCAGATGCATATATGCATATTTCTACACATACATGTATCTACACACTTCTCTATGTAACATATCTATCTTTGTCTACATACATGTGTCTATGCATCCATCTATACATGTGTTAATGTACAACATGCACATATGCATTTGTGCATGCATATACAACACTCTTCCTTAGAACACAAGCATGTACAAAAGAATACATCGTCCATAAAATAGCTGTGATGCATTGCAACTGGCTTAAATCTATATTAAATGGCCAAAGTATACTGGCCCCCCATGGCCTTCGAGCCATTCCAACACCTTCCCCACTAGCCAAATGCCATTTAATGCATTTGCTTCAATTATTTTGACCACTCTATGTGTTCACATTTTCCTGATATTTCAATGCATTTAATTTGCACTCATGGATTACGTACCTCTACTTACCAATTTTATAAACTATGCCCTTGCTTAAATTTATTTAATCAATTTGTGCAATCACATTTCACTGATTTTCTATATCAATAATGATTTATAAAGCTATTCTGATGAATAAAAACAGATAAATGCTATTTTTCCAATATAAAAAAATTAAAAGTTATATGTTGACATCCATTCATGCATATTGTCCATACATGCATTTATGCATATATTCCTTCATCCATATTTGCATGTGTATATGAGTACATTGTTCCATGTAACATATGCATTTGTATCTATATGCAAATATGAATCCATCCATGTATACATGTTTTCATTTCTCCATCTGTCTGTATAGTTCTGTTTCCTATCTATACGTGTCTGTTGATGCATCCATGCATATATCTGTGGATAGCTCTACCTATTTCTCTATCCATGCATTTATTGTTATCTAACGTATTAGCATTTGCATTTTTCCAGTTTCATGATCTTCCATATTTATTGTTTTCATAGTATATGCATAACAACTTCCACTTTGTCTTCTTTTTTCAATCTTCTATCCTTAAATATCATTATATTTTTATATCTATTCTTTTCTTAGTAATCAAGATTTCTGGATACAACTGTGTGCGATTTTTTTTCATCAACGTTTCAGATCATACTCCATGATCCATCATTAGGATGATTAGCAGATAGAGAGAGACATGAAGAATAGATAGCAGACTTGGATAGAAATAGGGGAGAGGGTGGTGAGGGAAGGTTGTGAGGCACGTAAACCAAAAGATGAGAAAGTCAAGGGGAGGAGAAGGATAATGGGAGAAAATTGCAAAGAAGAAAATTAATGAGAGAACCTAGAAGAACACATAACTAATTCAACAAAAGGATATAAGAACCTTTAAATTAAATAAAAGATCACATAATCAAACAAAGAAAATCACAAATGAGAGGGAAAAAATTCAAAAGAGAACACTAGGAAAAAAATAGACATCAAAGTAAACAAAAGAATTGAAAGGAGAAAGAAAGAGACAAAGGAAAATAAAAATTAAGAAAAAGAACATGAAAATAAAATTCAATAAGTGAAAGATACAAGATTAAGAGAAAATTAATAAGAGACACAAAAGTAAAAAACACTAAGTGAAAAAGACAAATTTAAGAGACGTTTTCTAACCTCAAATAAAATATCTCAAATCTTAAAATAAAACATAAAAAATGACAAATTTAAGAGAAACTTAATATATAAATGTAATGTTTACAAATATTATATAATTCTAAGGGGTTCCTAAAATCCAAAGAAAGAATCATAATAAAAAATTGAGGATTTTATCAGTAGGTTGAGTGATCCAAATGCATATTATTAAATTTAAATTTTATTTTAAATTTAATCATAATAATTTATTTTATTTTGTTTTGTTTACACTAGGCATGGTCCTCTTTCGCACCCAAACATGCAGAATCGCTATTTAAATTTAATATTATGCATTTGGATCACTCAACCTATTGATAAAATCCTCAATTTTTTTTTATGATTCTTTCTTTGGATTTTAGGAACCCCTTAGAATTATATAATATTTGTAAACATTACATTTATATATTAAGTTTCTCTTAAATTTGTCATTTTTTATGTTTTATTTTAAGATTTGAGATATTTTATTTGAGGTTAGAAAACGTCTCTTAAATTTGTCTTTTTCACTTAGTGTTTTTAACTTTTGTGTCTCCTATTAATTTTCTCTTAATCTTGTATCTTTCACTTATTGAATTTTATTTTCATGTTCTTTTTCTTAATTTTTATTTTCCTTTGTCTCTTTCTTTCTCCTTTCAATTCTTTTGTTTACTTTGATGTCTATTTTTTTCCTAGTGTTCTCTTTTGAATTTTTTCCCTCTCATTTGTGATTTTCTTTGTTTGATTATGTGATATTTTCTTTAATTTAAAGGTTCTTATATCCTTTTGTTGAATTAGTTATGTGTTCTTCTAGGTTCTCTCATTAATTTTCTTCTTTGCAATTTTCTCCCATTATCCTTCTCCTCCCCTTGACTTTCTCATATTTTTGGTTTACGTGCCTCACAACCTTCCCTCACCACCCTCTCCCCTATTTCTATCCAAGTCTGCTATCTATTCTTCATGTCTCTCTCTATCTGCTAATCATCCTGATGATGGATCATGGAGTATGATCTGAAACGTTGATGAAAAAAAAATTGCACACAATTTTATCTAGAAATATTGATTACTAAGAAAATAATATATATAAAAATATAATGATATTTAAAGATAGAAGAGTGAAAAAAGAGGACCATGCCCAGTGTAAACAAAATAAAATAAAATAGATTATTATGATTAAATTTAAAATAAAATTTAAATTTAATAATATGCATTTGGATCACTCAACCTACTGATAAAATATCTCAAATCTTAAAATAAAACATAAAAATGACAAATTTAAGAGAAACTTAATATATAAATGTAATGTTTACAAATATTATATAATTCTAAGGGGTTCCTAAAATCCAAAGAAAGAATCATAAATTTTTTTTGAGGATTTTATCAATAGGTTGAGTGATCCAAATGCATAATATTAAATTTAAATAGCGATTCTGCATGTTTGGGTGCGAAAGAGGACCATGCCTAGTGTAAACAAAACAAAATAAAATAAATTATTATGATTAAATTTAAAATAAAATTTAAATTTAATAATATGCATTTGGATCACTCAACCTACTGATAAAATCCTCAATTTTTTATTATGATTCTTTCTTTGGATTTTAGGAACCCCTTAGAATTATATAATATTTGTAAACATTACATTTATATATTAAGTTTCTCTTAAATTTGTCATTTTTTATGTTTTATTTTAAGATTTGAGATATTTTATTTGAGGTTAGAAAACGTCTCTTAAATTTGTCTTTTTCTCTTAGTGTTTTTAACTTTTGTGTCTCCTATTAATTTTCTCTTAATCTTGTATCTTTCACTTATTGAATTTTATTTTCATGTTCTTTTTCTTAATTTTTATTTTCCTTTGTCTCTTTCTTTCTCCTTTCAATTCTTTTGTTTACTTTGATGTCTATTTTTTTCCTAGTGTTCTCTTTTGAATTTTTTCCCTCTCATTTGTGATTTTCTTTGTTTGATTATGTGATATTTTCTTTAATTTAAAGGTTCTTATATCCTTTTGTTGAATTAGTTATGTGTTCTTCTAGGTTCTCTCATTAATTTTCTTCTTTGCAATTTTCTCCCATTATCCTTCTCCTCCCCTTGACTTTCTCATCTTTTTGGTTTACATGCGTCACAACCTTCCCTCACCACCCTCTCCCCTATTTCTATCCAAGTCTGCTACCTATTCTTCATGTCTCTCTCTATATGCTAATCATCATGATGATGGATCATGGAGTATGATCTGAAACGTTGATGAAAAAAAATTGGGCACAGTTTTATCTAGAAACCTTGATTACTAATGATCATGGACTGTGGAAACAAAATGTTATTAATTGACACCCTTCATGGGAGGGAATTGCATTTCAAATCTAGGCAGCTAGAAAACTTGAGAATCAAGCTTGCAAAGAAGTTAGTAGACTTGGCTTTCCTAAAACAATGTCGAGACTCCAATGTTTTACCGTCTTTTGTAAAAATCTGCCATCACCTGCTCAACCCCCATACAACACGGATCTTCCATCAAGCTGGTCTCTCTCTTCTTCAGGCCATAATTAAATCCACCAAGATCTCTATCCACCACATTTCTGCCAGGATTTATTCTCTGCACTTGGAACTAGCTTCCTCACTTCGCCTAGACCTATGGAATTGTCTTGATACAACATCTCAAGCTAGAGCCTCAGGCATCAAATTCAAGTACGAAAAAAAGAAAAAAGAATAAATTCTTGTCTTTGATCTCTAGAACTCATAGAGAGGCTCCTCTGCTTGATCTTACCACGCCAATCCAGCCCGGCACCATGCCTGCCACTTCAATCCCATCTATGCATCCCCATGTATCCTCCTCTCTTTCAGAAAATCCCATCCCTTCTCCCTGTCATCAGATTTCTTCTTCTCATATGTAGTCCCTCTCCCCTATGTCTCCTTCGAGCTACACTCTAGCCCTTATTTCTTCTCTTACGTCATCCCATCTAAACTCGTCTCTCCCATCCCCTCCTTCACCTTCTCTGCATGATTCTCCTTCCATCGATGCATCCCTCTATCTTTCCCCTGTGGTCTCCTATCTTCACTCTCCTCTAGCTTACTCTGATAAAAAAGTGATGGGGACAACCTCAGCTATCATGAATGACGACCCATCCAGTAAAGATGTCAAATCAATTGATCACCCATCTAGTCATTCTAGCAACACCAACCATCATCATGGGCTTTGCAATCCTCTGGGCACCATTTCAAATTTGGCTCAAAAAAATTCAAGTATGGATTCTTCCCATAGCCATTCCTGCATCGATGGATAGCTTCATGGCTCCAATGGTCTTCAAATCGCAGCTCCAGGTATGCAACCTTTTCCAATCCCAAATCTTCCCTTTTGTCATACATCTCTTTCTGAAATTTCTAACTTTAGCATTAATTATATTCCATCCCCTCGCAATGGTTATCCTTCTCCTCAGTCCTTGGTGACAACCGATCCAACCTCCTTCTTGTCAGTCCTCAAGCCACTATCCATCCTTCTCCCCATGATCTGGATCATACAACAGATCCCACTATAGCTGGCATCTCCATCCCATCCTCTTCTTCCATCCTTGTGCACCAATCATCCTCCTCTCTCTCTTGTTCCTTTCAGTTATCTCCCCTCATCAATTCTTCCAACCTCCCCCATATCCCCCTGCCTCGGTGCATCCTAGCGTCCCTTCCATCCCAACAAGTGAATTTAGGAAAAATAACAAAAACTTCCAAATCGTTCATGATTGGGAAAACAAGTTAGTTATTAACCTTTCTGACACTCGTATTTGTCCTCTTGTTTTTAACTTTCTAAAAAGAGGCTTGGGCTACGCTATCTCCCCTCACCATATTCCCTTCACAGATTTTCTCATTGAAATAGAAAAGGCCATCCAATCTCTCCTCAATGGGGCTTCCAAAGAAATTTTTCAAGATTGTGTTGTTGCCCTTAGGCATGCTAAACCCCCCAAGTGCAACATTCCTAGATCTGAGTTGCTCACATTCAAAAGCCTTATGAGCAATTCCAACTTGGTTATTTCTCGAGCTGACAAAGGCAATGCGACGGTGATCATGAACAAGCATGATTACCTGTCCAAGATGCAACTCCTCTTATCAGATTCTAATAGCTACAAAATCTTGGATTCCAATCCTATCTCTAAATTAATCAAAAAGGTTAAAGCTACCATTACTGGGTCATCTTTTGATGATAATACCAAAAAATGGCTTTATCCATCCAAAGAAGTAACCCCTCGTATCTATGGGGTTCCTAAAATCCATAAAGCTGGCACCCCCCTCCGACCCATCATTGATACCATTAATTCTCCTACCTACCGTTTGGCAACCCATCTTGCCAAACTTATCTCACCTCTCATTGGTAAATCAAACTCCTTTGTTAAAAACTCGTCCCATTTTGTCAATTTCATCAAAGATAAAAAAACTAGATAATAATGATATTTTGGTTAGCTTTGATGTTATCTCCCTCTTCACCAAAGTCCCCTTACATGACTCAATTGAGCTTATCAAGCAAAAAACAAGCCATGAAATTACTTCCTTAGTTGAATTATGTCTTAGATCTACCTTCTTTTCCTTCCAAGGTGTAATTTATGAACAAGTCGATGGGATTGCCATGGGCTCCCTTCTTTCTCCCATCATGGCCAACCTCTACATGGAACACTTTGAAGACATCACTCTCCATTTGTTCCCCCTCAAACCAAAGTGGTGGAAACATTATGTAGATGACACCAATATTTGTTGGTCGCATGGCCTTAATAAATTGGAAGAATTCCATTCCCACTTAAACAACATTTCTCCTCACATCTTTTTCACCAAGGAAATTGAATCAGACAATCAACTTTCTTTCCTTGATATTCTTCTCATCAAGAAAGTAGATGGTTCTTTATCTCATTCTATCTTTCAAAAATCTACCCACACTGACCTTTGCCTTCACTCTTCATCTCACCATCACCCATGCCAAAAATTTGGGGTCCTCAAATCCCTAGCTCATAGATCTTTTGTAATTTGTGACAATGAGCACCTAGACCAAGAATTGGCCCACCTTATCCATGTCTTCTCATTAAATGGTTACAAAAGGAAAAAAATCAACAGAGCAATCAACCAAGCCAAAGCGAGGCTCACCCTCCAACCATTAGCTTCCTGCCCACCTTCTCTTCCCTTAGCCACCCTCCCCTATGTTGAGGGTGTCTCACAAAAAATTGCCAAGATCCTCCTCAAAAAAGGCATCAATTGCACTTTCAAGCCCATCTTCACCATTAGGAATCACATTCCTTCCCCCAAAGACCCCCAAGATCATTTCCTCAAATCCAGTGTCTATAAAGTGTCGTGTTCCTGTGGTAACCCCTACATTGGAGAAATAGGATGTTCCATCAACACAAGAATCAAAGAGCATTGTGCTAACATAAGACATGAACGTATCTCCAAATCTGCTCTAGCTGAACACTCCTTCAAGATGAAGCATCACATTGTCTTAGAAGACACCAAAATCTTGTTCAATGAAGATAACTTCTTTAAGAGAAAACTCAAAGAGGCCATTGAAATCAACAATCACCCCTCAAACCTTAATCGGGATGGAGGTTGGGCTTTGAGTTTCTCTTGGAAACCCCTTCTTAATAACCTTAATACCCTCCCTCCCGATCTCTCATAATCCCCTCTCTTTCGTCTTGCTTTGCAAACCCTGCCCCGTCACCCCTTGCTCGGTTTTTCCCCTTCCCCTGCTCTTTTGGGTTTCTCGGTTTGCTATCACTCCTCCTCATCCCTCCTTTGCTTTCCCTTCCTTTCTCTGCCATGTTTCTCCCCCTTTCCTGCCCTTCCTCATTTTTTTCTTTCCCTTATCGTTTTCTTCTCGTAGTCTCACTTCTTTTTCTCTTATTGATCTCTTTTTCTTGTTTTTCTTCTTTATTCTTGTTTATTTTGAGTTCCTTTTTATTTGTTATAATTTATTACTCAATTTTTTGGTTTTATTTATTGGTACGTGTCTTCTTGTATGGTTGTTTTCTTTGTTTCCTTCGTGTTCTTAATCTCAATTTCTTTTTATAATTTATGTCTCCTATTAAGTTTCTCTTAAATTTGTCTTTTTAACTTATTTATGTAGAATTATTTTATTTACTACATAATACAATATTTAAATTATATAATATTTATAAATATTATCATTATATATTAAGTTTCTCTCATATTTGTCTTTTTATGTTTTATTTTGAGATTTGAGTTTTTTATTTTAGGTTAGAATTATTTTATTTACGTTAGATATTTAGGCTAAATATCTAACCTTGTTTGTTGTTCTATATCTAGCCTTAAATTACATAAAATTATATAATATTGGTAAATATTATATTTATATATTAAGTTTTTCTTAAATTTGTTTTTTGTTTTATTTTAAGATTTAAGATATTTTATTTTAGGTTAGAATTTTATTTGCGTTAGATATTTAGGCTAAATATCTAGCCTAAATATCAATTGATCAATTTCTTTTTATAATTTATGTCTCCTATTAAGTTTCTCTTTAATCTGTTTTGTTTCCCTTATTTTGTTTAGAATCATCAAACCTTTTTTATGTTTTCTCTTAGACTTGTCTTTTTCACTTATTTATATATAATTATTTTATTTACCTCATATTAAATTTATATAATATTTAAACATAATAATTTTCTTTGGATTCTAGGAACCCCTTAGAATTATATAATATTTGTAAACATTACATTTATATATTAAGTTTCTCTTAAATTTGTCATTTTTTGTGTTTTATTTTAAGATTTGAGATATTTTATTTGAGGTTAGAAAACGTCTCTTAAATTTGTCTTTTTCACTTAGTGTTTTTTACTTTTGTGTCTCCTATTAATTTTCTCTTAATCTTGTATCTTTCACTTATTGAATTTTATTTTCATGTTCTTTTTCTTAATTTTTATTTTCCTTTGTCTCTTTCTTTCTCCTTTCAATTCTTTTGTTTACTTTGATGTCTATTTTTTTCCTAGTGTTCTCTTTTGAATTTTTTCCCTCTCATTTGTGATTTTCTTTGTTTGATTATGTGATATTTTCTTTAATTTAAATGTTCTTATATCCTTTTTTTGAATTAGTTATGTGTTCTTCTAGGTTCTCTCATTAATTTTCTTCTTTGCAATTTTCTCCCATTATCCTTCTCCTCCCCTTGACTTTCTCATCTTTTTGGTTTACGTGCCTCACAACCTTCCCTCACCACCCTCTCCCCTATTTCTATCCAATTCTGCTACCTATTCTTCATGTCTCTCTCTATCTACTAATCATCCTGATGATGGATCATGAAGTATGATCTAAAACGTTGATGAAAAGAAAATTGCAAAGTTTTATCCAGAAATCTTGATTACTAATGATCATGGACTATGGAAACAAAATGTTATTAATATTCTTTTCTTGTCACATTTTAAGGAAGCTGAAGGATCTCAGCACCTTGATTAGTACAAAGGAGAGTGAGAAATGCAACATGAGTCTTCCTTCTGTGTTTGTATTGAGACACTCAGCCCTATGATGATTTTTAAAAGCATAGCCAATAACAAATTAGACATTCTTCCACCCTTTGTTGGAAGAAATGATCACTTCATACCCTATCGATTCCATTTATTTCCATTTCCACCCTTGCACGTCCTTTCTTCTCAAATCAAATACATTTCAAAATCCATTTATATGCTTGCCTTCAATCATACCAATTTGTTGCATTTCTTTTTTCTCTCAATCCAGCTCACTCATTCAAATTTTTATATCTTGCATTTAATTTTAAGCGTATAACTAAAAAATGATAAATTTATACCATTTACATTCCATTCATTCTCATATCCACTCTCGCATATACTTGCCTCCCATATCAAAT
>VDFB02048532.1:0-11135 GCA_007258455.2 Sequoia sempervirens
AAAAACAACAGTATGAAAAACACAACAAACATAATGATCACAGTGGAACCTATACATCAAACATCAGAACATGTCAAAAAGTCAACCATCTATGTCAAAAAGTTGAAATCAAAATAAAATCAAACTTGATGATCTAATCTGAATAAATGGTTGAAATTCTTTAAGCAAAGGTTAAATGGATGTACTTTGATCTTTGTTATCATTTCTTTGGAGAAAATCGATGATGTATTGAACTAAAGAAGCTAAGAAGGAGAATGGTATTTTATTTTTCTGTTGTCTGTAAGTTAATCATTATTATTATGTGAATTGTCGCGATACATGCTCTACAAAGTATCACTTATGGCATTCAGAATTCACATAGGAAAGTGATTGATTCTTGTCTATTTATGCAAGAAATGCTTAGGTCATCTCGGTTTAATTATACCTAGATGCTTGTGTTCACTTGCAATATCAAAAATCGTGGAAGTAGTACTCAAGTCATCATGGTCTAAATTATACCATTGATGCTTGTACTCACTTTCAACATTTTAAAAGCCCTATTATGATACAAAGCACAATAAAAGGACTGTTAAGATGCCAATGTTTGCATGTAGATTTGCATGATAAAATTAGATTGCAATCATGGTAGTTTTACATCTATAGAGTATTTGTTACAAAGATTGGCAAGGAATTCAAACACGATGTTATCTTTTCTCATTAATGGATTGAGTATACTTGACATTAACAAAAATACCATTATTATCATATAGTTTCATAATTAATGGATTGAGTATACTTGACATTAACAAAAATACCATTATTATCATATAGTTTCATAATCATTTCCATTGCAAACATTAGAAAAAATTATTACATCATTTCATCATTCAAACATTTGATCATAAAGTTTGCATTAATCATGTAATTTCTTCATTTTTGCGTCACATCTTTAAATTGCATGAGAAAAAGCTATCACAAAACAAATCTTTAAGTAGTTGCATTTTCATTTAACACTATCATATCATATATCATACATTCGAAGTATCATTATGTTGATCATTCATTCTCCATTCATTGCATCATAAATTTGCATTTGAAATATCACAAGAATAAAAGTGCACATATCCCATATTACATCGTACATCATATATCATTAAAACATCATATCCATAATCATGCATATAGGTACATTATCATATAATTTAGAAATACACATCAACATACATCTATTGATTCATGAAAATACTACATACATCATGCATCCATACATCATCATTATGCACATAATCACATTTAACCATCATAGATAGAACATCATAAATCATAGCATATCATCATGATTATAAATTGCATCCATAACATCATAATATAAAGATCATCACATGGAATATAGAACATAGAAAATAACTGCATCCATCATAGAATCATATGGAACACATAATAGATCTATAAAATCCACTGCATATCATATAGATCTCAAAATCATAATGTCAAGGATACAAAGATGTTTGAAATGAAAAGTGATATATCATCAAAAATGGTTATGAATCAAAATAATCAGAGTATACATTGCATCTCAAAATACATTAGAGGATACAAACATGAAGCTATGTGCTACTGGCTCTAGATGGTGTAGGAATCTTTGGACCAGTCCCTCCACCACCAGATGTACCAGGATCTCTAGGGTCACTCAGGAGAGGTTGTGTCACACCTCTACTCATCGTCCTCGACTAGGACCTGCCAGATCAAGACTGAGCATAACTCACTCTTTTCTCTATGGGAACAACATCATGGTATTTTCCTCTGTAATACTCTACCTCTCTTCCCATGTGGAGAACCTCTCTCACATAATCAACCACAGATGTACCATCAACCAATCTCTATAATATCTTAACTATAGTTTGTGCCTGCTCTGCAACCTGTCTAGTTGCATCTCTCTTGGTTGTCAAAGTGGTAATCTACACTTCAACTGCTGCTAAATGTGCCTATACCTGAGAGAGAGAGCCTGTGCATGATACTGGGCTTGTGCCTGCATCTATGTTTGTGTCTGCAATAAGAGACCCCAAGCCTGAACCAACTGACCCTCTAAGGTCTGCACCTATACCTATAAGCTTGCAATTTGCATCTGCTACCACTAGGAGGGTACACCAATCCACACATGCTACTCTATAGGAGCTACTAGTGATCACCTCTTACGAGGCACCATATAATCCTACACATCTATCACAAGACCCGACCCACTTGCACCTGACCCACCTACACCTCCTCCATCATCTCCACTATCATATCCCTCCTCATCCCCACTGCTCTCATCCTCACTACTGCTCTCCTCACCACCACTTCTCTTGACATCCTCCACCTCCTCCTCACCAACCTCCTCTCTCCTCAGTTGGTGACCATATGCGACAACAACCTCCTCCTCAACAGGTAGTGGTAATGGCTCATCAGGAATGGTAATCTGTGGAAAAGGATGTAAAACTAGATACTCTGCATAATCAGCTGTAACAGGTGGCTCGACAATATTAGGACGGATCTCCCAAACTAGAGGTAGTAGAGCCTGATACTCTTGAACAATGACATCTTATGAAAGACTCAGTTCCCACTCTGTAGAATCTAACTGATGATGAGCATAATGAGCAACACCTTGGGGCATACCCTGAGCAATACCATACTGTCTGAGCATTCATCTAAACAAAAATATCTCTAACACCCAACGAGTCTGACCAAATAGCATCATCGACTGACAGAAATAAGGCAACTGAATGTCATCATCATCCCAGTGCTTGCAATCTAAATAGGGGTGCCATGTCACAACCTCTACATCATCCAATACTCTCCTCCAACAATCCAACTTACCCAATCTGGGTTGAGTAAGTTGACTTGCATATATATGTAAATATAGCCGCATGGCGGGTCGCTGCCTCACCATCACTAGACGTGTAATAGCAATATGCTCCCATGCCCACACCTATAGTAGAATAACTCCTGACAACAAACTATGACCTCTAAGGTAGATGGGAGAATGCAAATCATGATAAAGATGGGAAAGCATACACATGCTCCAAGCATATCTTGTACCATGCATAATCATGCTCTCCAACACACAGCCCCAACCAACAAAAGGTCTCTTTGACCTATGATTAGGACAAAGGAATCCTCTGATGAACCAACAACAACTGAAGGTAGGGTGGCATAGGAATCCACCATATCGTGCCATGGAATCCAATATCCACAAATAGAATCATCTTGAAATACTCTATGGAGAGCATTGGTCCCGCCTTGCTCTGAAAAATCATACACTGCATTGTCACCAACAACGGGTATCCTCAAAATCTGCCAAACATCCTCAGGAGTGACTGTCATCTCACTAGTAGGAAGGTGGAAGGTATTATGCTCGCTATGCCACCTCTTTGCTAGGGCTGTCAGGAGACCTCGATTAATCCTAACCTAAGGCATATCGAATAAAGAGGACAAACCACAATGTGTAATAACTACCATCTTGGGCTGCGCTAGCTGTGGTATCAAATCAAAGGTCCTAGGGAACTGCTCTCGAATCTCCAGGTTCATCAAAGACTCCTATCATCATGAAATATTCAAAGTCAGTAATCTTTGTCAATTTATCAAACATCAATCAACCTATCAAATCTAATCAGCTCTGGTGAGATTTTGATCAAATCTTGTGAACAAGCATCATCGAACTTCACCTATCATGAGGTCAATCATCAAACTTAAAATTGTACCTCACCTATCATGAGGTTAATTAATCAAATCAACCTCGCTTATCATGAGGTATATCAAACAAAATATAATTATTCCTCATCTATCATGAGGATAATTATCATCAATCAATCATCAGACCTTGCCTATCATGAGGTTGAACATCATCTACTCTTTTGAGATCATCAATCATATCAAACCAATGGCTGACAGGATCAAAATCAAAAAAATCAAGGAAAAAATTAACAAAATACATCACTTTGACTTAAATCTACTAAAATAGTGTTTTTATGCGCCACAATATTCAATGTGCCATTAAAACATATAAATGTCTCACTTATTAATGCTATTTCATCCATATGGCCATTCGGTAGATACTTCTCCTGAGGCGGTCAAACACCAAATTACATTAAAGATGCTGTTAAAGGAATTAGAGTGCTAATCAGCAATGGATTCAATCAACAAACTGGTCAAAGTGCTTTGAACATCTATCCTACTATAACTTTCAAGGCTATTCACAACCTATGAAAACGCTAAAGAAACTAAACAGCACTATTCCATTGAAAGCATTCAAAGCAGAGAATAAAAGCACTACATAGGGTTTAAAGCCTTCAAAGATGAAAATCAATTTAAACATTAAAGAAGTCAGGCGCACAATTTACAAGGGTTCTAGGGTACATACCAGGAGGTATAATGGCCAGGGTGAAGGTTTGTCAATTACGACACACACTTGGCTTGATGGCGGTGTGGTGGGGATTGACTTAATTTTCTCCACCGGCTCCGATATCTCTCAATTCTTCAACTTCCTACAGTAAATGATTTTTAAAATCACGCCTTTTGGACCTTTTCTCGAAGTTAATTAGAGTTAAAGGATTCTCGCGGGCTTATTCATTAATTTTGTCAGGAAATTTCACCATTCTTTTGTTGAGAGTTAAATCAATACAAGCATCAAATCTTAATCAAAATAAATGCAGAAATCATAATTTTTTGAAGATTCAAAATCTAAAAAGGCAAAAATTCATCATTCAGAGCATATATTCATCATCACGGTAAAATCAATGGGGGCATAGAATTTTCTTTTGAAACAATGCAACCATCTTCAAGAGGGAATATTATACACCTAAAATTGGTCTGGACAATCTAATTAATTAAATACGATTTATTTGATTAATTAACCTTAATTCTTCTACTATTAAATAAATAGATATAATGATTTATATAGTTCACATTTAAATTCTTATTTAATTCTTCTAATTCTTCTATTATCTCATCTTAAATAAATAGGTTCACATACTTCGTTTCATTTAATTATTCATTTCTTCCATATTTAATTTAATAAATAGACTTCTATAGTTTGTTTTATTAAATTTAATATCTTATTTCTTCCTAAATTTGAATAAATCTAAATATTCAAATAAAGGTATATTCTACAGCTCATCATATCTCACCTACCAAATTAGATATAAAATGTCTAATTTAATTCATCTCAACCTTCACGGGCAAATTTGGAGACAAACTTGCAGGCAATCCTCTTCATCTTTCTCTAATGATTCTTCCTATCTTTTGGCTGAGTGTTTTTCTGGGGAGGAACAATCTCCATAATCAGCTCAAGGTTTTGTATCCTTCACCATTCAATCCTTCATATCAAATCCATACCTTTTCTTTGCCTCCCCTTTTCAAATGTGTTGTCGTGAATCTATAAATATAGCCTCATTCTACAGGAAAAGGATCCCAACTTTGTGCAAACTTACTCTGCAGAATCACCAATTGAGCAATCAAGAATCTTAGCAATAGCATTATCATTTAGAAATATTAATCATATCATTTTGGAATCAATATCATGGTTGCATCATAGTTTACTATAGCTTCTTTCATCAAGTTTCATGTCAATTTAGATTACAGTAGCTTCATCATATCATTTAGATATCATCATGTAGGATTAGATTATTGCATTTAGCAGCATCTCATTCTCTAGATTGGCATTTTAACAATCATAGTGCTTAACAAATCTGAGAGCCCTCTGTGATTTAATAAATCTTTGGAGATAGGGAACAATGAGACGCTTTCAAGAGTTTTCCTATTTTTAACTAGTTTAAATGTTGTTGAATCTTTGATATAATGTCTTATTAAGAAGTGTTCTTTGTTATTTTACTCATTACTTATTCCACACTTACAGGTACTACTATAGGGATGCTTGTAGTTGTGCCTGATATTGAGCTTGTGCTCACACTTGTTGAGCTTGGTATTGGGCTTGCAGCTATGCTAGAGCTTGAGCCTAAGCTTGTGCTTGTCGAGCAGCTTGTGCAACCTGTGTAGCCTATGCAGCTTGTGCATCTTGGGTGGCTTGGGCGGCTTGAGCGGCTTGAGCTACTTGCGCAACTTGGGTAGCTTGGACATCTTGTTGTTGTAATAAGGCTTGGGCTTAAGCAACCTGTTGTTCTTGTTGTGCTTGTTGTGCTTGTTGTGCGAGTTGAGTTGCTTGATCTTGTTGTGCAATTTGCGTGTTTTGTGCTTGTTGTGCTTGGAATTGTTGAAATTCCTTTTGATATTCCTGTTGTGTTGCTTGCAATGTGATGCTATATTGATTGGCCGCATTTGGTCTTGGTGGAAGTGGTAGTGGTGGATTTGGAATGGTGTTCATAGTTGTGATGAGAGGTACCATTGTATTGATAGTGGGGATTTGCATGGTAGATGGTGTAATTGATATGCTTGGTCCTTGAGAGACCACATTTATGGATGGTTTTGTGATCGCTTGGGTTGCTTGGATGGTTGCCACCTATTGTTATGATATCGATGGAAATATTGGAGGATTCGATATGATGTTTTGATTTATGATTGGGGGGTTGTTTAGATTTTGTTGATTGAGCAGTGGTAAAGGAGGCAGCCCTAAACCGAGGGGTGGTGTGGATGTTAATTGTAAAGTTGTAAGTGGTGGAAAAGTAAGTGGTGTGTTACCTTGTGGAAATGATGATGATGAGGGTCAAATATTCCCCCTGGTCCAAATAGCCCACCTTCTCCTTGCGAGGTCATAGGGAGAGATGTTTACGTGTTGAGAGGATATGTCGATGTTGCATGAAAAGATGATGATGGGTCATTAGGGTCCTAAAAGGTGAGTGGAACATATGGGTGTAGTAGATTCAATGGGATGGATTGACCCAAGATGGTGTTTGCATCCAAATCTTGGTTGTTCACAAGGGGGTGTGTTTGTAGTGCATAAAGCAATGAGCTCCCCTTGTTAACAATAGGTTGAGTTGGAGCAATGGATGATGTGATTTGGGGGATGGTTTGAGTGATGCTTTGGAATAGAGGTGTGGATGAGATTGGGAGTGTGGATGAAATTGGGGGCATGATCCCAAGAGGTTTTTTCACAAGAGTGCTTAAATCATAGTCAGAAGGGAGTTTAGCTCCTTCCTTCGCTAATTCAAGCATGTATTGTGATGGATTGAGTTTCATCATGATATTGAAATTTTTTTGTGTTTCAGGATTTTGAACCATTTCAATAATCTCATCTTAAGTCATCCCTAGCACATTATTGGTGATGTCCTCCACTTGGGAACCTTCCTCTTGATGATATTGTGGAAGTGGAGGAAAATTAAGTGTGGGATTGCTAGACCCAATGGGATTGATTTCGAAAGTGGTTTGACTCAAGTCACTTGAAGTTGATGTTTCTTTGTTGGTTTCCATGCTCTTCTTGTGTTGAGATCTAGTTTGAACCATAAAATAGGGATCAAATTTCAAGAATGTAAGAGGTGAACCTCTAATCCTTTAGATTGATCTAATCTTTAGGTACAAAAAAAAGTCTAAGATATTGAGGATCAAAGGGATGATGATGGGGATAGTGAAGGATGGAGGATTGGTGGATGATTGAACTCTTAGGAAACCTTGAGGGGGATACTAAACTTCAGGACTTTGGATTTGATGTTTGACTTTGATTTTTTATTTTGGTTTTGGATTCAATTTGATTTAATTCTGATTGGTTTTGGATAATGAACTCATAAACTCTAAGAGGTTGGATGTTGTCCTAGAGTAAACTTGTCCACAAGATGATAATTTAACTAAGTGTGCAAAGAAGGATTCATCTGCACACACCTAGCTAAACAAGATGATTTGGATTTGTTTTGATTTTGATTTCAAGAGGATTTTCCCAAAGTTTAGCATAAAGGATTTTTTCAAGACTTACAAGAGTTGTTTATGAGGTGATTTTTGATTTTGATGTTTGGAGGATGGATGAGAGTGTTTTGATTTTGATCCTAAAAGACTTAGAGAGAATTTGTTTACTAGATCAAGGTATTGAAGAACATGCTAGTACTTCCTATGTAAGATACTCAAACCTTTGAAAAAGTATTGGATTTTGACAATAATAAAATAAGTACAAGTTGGGATTGTTTCTTGATGCACATTTATAAAAGTTAAAGGTCAATCTTTCCCTAAACTCGTAAAGCATAGACAGCCTTTTCTTGTGAGCTTTTTGACTAAGACCTTTGGTCTTTTGTCTTTTCTTTTTGGATCTTGATCTTTCGGGAAATCATTTGAAAGAACACATGTGTGGGGTTCAATTGTTCTTTATCTTTGCGTAGTGACTTCCTTTTACCACAAAAAAATCTTGATTAGGTTTTCTAAACTAAATTTCTAATGTCTCAATTTCTTCTCATCCCACAAAGTCCATTATGTAGGAATCAAGGAAATTAAGGCAAAAGTTCCCTATTGTTGACTTTAGTGAGAAAATTGAGATATAAATTCAAATGCTTAGAAGCCTCTAAGGATAGAATCCCTAGGAGCAATAACACTTGAATTTTCTCAATGGTATTTGCTTCCTAAAGGGTTTGAAATTTGATGATCATGTTGAGTGTTTGTTTTCCAATGTTTAAGATCAATCAAAGTGTTTTTATTCCAAGAACATGTACAACCCTATGGATATTGAGACAATATTTGTTGAATCCCCATTGGATCAATCTAGCTATGCCTCACGATTGATTAGATGTTTGACCACACTGGCTCCCCTCCACAATACACACACTTCTCATGATCAATCAAAGCATTAGTACCCTTGAAACCCCATAGCATATATCCTACTAAAATTCATAAAAAATGTGGGATGACTTCAAAGGTTAGACCTTCTACACTAGTAAATAGAATAAGGATTTTGGCTTGCTATAGCAAAGGGTTCTAGTATAGGCATTTCATTTGCGGGGGATCATCCATTCGGCAAGAGACCATTGTTGCCCTTCTTTTTGAACAATCCTCGTGATACCCAGACTTTCCTCAATGCCCTTATATATATACCGGTTGGAGTAACGGCTTTAGTGTGTTCTGGTTAGGTCGATTCCCTTAGGTGATTACTTTTTCCCCTAGGAAGGCATTCTAAGATGAACCAAAGTGAGCAAGTACATCCATAGTTCGATCAATATTTGTTGAGAAACAAAAGAGCATAATACTCTACTCACACTCGAAAGATTTTGTTCAATTTTAAGAATCCAAATTGAAGTGTGGAGGAAATCACTTATACAACTTAATATCACAAAAATCATTTTGATTCTCAAGATTGCCGTGAGGCATGAGAGAAGCGCATACCTCTTTTAGATAATATTACTTTGGATAAGAGATTACAAAACATAAAAGGAACATGCTCATTTTAATCCTTCAAAGCAACAATTGGATTCTTTTTAAGCACCAAAAGGAAATATGAGAGTTGCTTGTTCAATTGTTAAACCTTCAAAAAATCCTAGTAAAGTTACTAGGTTCTTTTTTAATCCTTTGTGTTGTTCTTTTTAGAGCCCAAATACAAAATTTATTAGGTCCTAAAGCATTAAAGATAGAAAAATCACTTGGAAGAGGGATTATAATTTCTCCCAAAGTGTTTGAAAACACTTGATACAACGAATGATAATACCATAGAGAAGCCTTCCTCTTGTTTTCCTCCTTCACCTTTGATCAATCCAACCTACAAAAACTGGTTAAAACTATCAAAACAGAGATCAAAGACCAGTTAGTAATCACAAGCAACCGAAATGAAAAAGCACATGTTAAAATTAATCTAAAAAGTGCCTTTTACCCAACTCCAGTGGCGCAATCTACAAATGCGGCATAGTTTGTCAACAACATTGTATAGTGCCACTGGGACTGATAGTGGTGCTCTGCAACAAAACCAATGAGCGCGATAGCGGTGCTATTTTGAGAAAGCTACACTGTTTGGATTTTAGAAGTTTGTTGACATAAAAAAATGGCCTAGCGTCGCAGTTTGAAATTCAAATTTCTATGCAGGAATGACTCAACTTTGCAATTTAAATTTTAATAGTGGTGCTATATGGCGCCATTAGATTGGTAGCAGTGTAATTCCTCTATCAACAATGTACTTTTCATGTAGACACAAAAAGTTAGAAAAACCACTGAATTTTGAAGAAAAAATGTGTTAAAATCTTCAAGTCAACCCTCCTTCTAGCGCCAAAATGTGAATGTCGATGTTAGACCTACAAAAACACAACAAACAATTACACAATTAGTTCAATATGCAAGTTAAATCAGCATTCCCCATAGAATTCATTTGAAATACACAAGATAAGAAATGGAAATGAAGAACACAAATGAAAACTATCAAATCCTATCTAATGCAAGAAAACTCATTATCCCATGGGGGAATTGGTGTCATTTTGATGTGGAAAATGGCCCTTTCCCAATCGCTTGTAAGCTTGAATGATGATTTGATGAAGATTTGATGCTCCTTGGTTGAATTCCTTCATAACCTAGTTATGAAAATGAGAAAGTAGATGAACAATGGATGAGCAAATTCAAAATCTGAGGCTAATGTCTTTGCATGAAGTTGTGGATCCAAAATCCAAATGAGAGCCTCTTATTTATAGATGAGAATGATGGACGATGAGGAAAAATGGATGAATGTGGGATCAAACACCAACCAATGACCAAGTGCCACTTGTCAACATGTGAGTGGACAAAGGTGGAGCACATTTTGGTCATTGTGCAATTAAATACAATTAGGTGGAAATTCAAAATGGATGAAATGACATGTTGGAGGGAGGAGAAAATGAAGTTAATTCCACTTGGCTCAAGGCAAAAGGACATGTAAGAGGCTTAAATTCCTTGTTGGATGTACAAACCCTTTTGGATGGATTTTTCAAATTTGGAGAATATTCCAACATTGATGCCTTTTTTAAAGTAATTGAAGATTTAATAAATCAATTGAATTTTTTTTCATGAGCAAGTTGCAAAATCTAGAGGATTTGGTGATTAATATTAAGATTAATCAGGATTTGATTAATTTAAAAGGAGATTAGTTGATTTGACCATATTGAGTTAAACTTTTGGATTGAAATAAATCAAAATGAGAAGAAAATGATTTAGACTCAATTAAATAAAAATTTTGATTTATTTAACTAAAGGGGATGATGTTAGATAAAATCAAAAAAATGTTACTTTATTTAATT